>UZAF01016215.1:46726-109801 GCA_900617895.1 Haemonchus placei | reverse complement strand
ATGTCTTTCAACAAGACAATGCCTCCATTCATGTGAGCCGTGCAACGGATAAGTGGCTGCAATGCCAATAAATAAGCGTCCTGTCATGGTCAGCCTGCAGTCCCGATCTCAATCCGATGGGACATATCTGGGGCATATTAGTCAGACAGGTTTATGCGAATAACCGCCAATTCCAGGGCACAGAAGAGCTGAAGCGGGCAGTTATCAAAGCATTGAGAGCAATCGATGAGGAACATCTTCGAAACCTAGTTTCTAGTATGCCACGAAGACTCTTTGATGTTGCTCTTAAACAAGGAGGAGCTATAGATTATTAGGGTTGTGCATATGCCACCAACGACAATAAATCATTTACTTTCTCAGGGTGACCTTATATTATGAAACGGTGCAAAAGCCGACACTATCTTTAAAAAATTCGTAAAAAGTTGAGGTGAAGGATATTGCGACCAAAATTTGAATACGGAGGTACATTGTGATGAGGAATCTTCCAGTGTTTGCCAAAAAATTCCATTCCGGCTGCTTTCTCCAGAATCGCGAAAATCGAGGGTGACCTTATAATTATGAAGTGCCCTGTATCAAAGAAGAATATACCGACGAAGCTATCAAACTCGGAAGCTTTTTGTCTATTCAAAGTTGTTTCAAATCCTGGAGTTTCATCTGAACATGTCTTTCGAAGTACATACCAGGTCATCATTGAAAAGTTTGGATTCCCTATTGTGTTTACAAGAAAAATCGTTCCACTAGGGTGTTTGCTGAGTACAAATATGCTTTACCAGAGCCCACGAATTTCTTGAATTGATCTGAAAGTTACCATAGAAACACTATTGGAGAGGAATACTCGCTTGCATGCGCATAATGTTGGTTTTTTGCGTAGGTTATAGCAGAGGGTCGCAGTCGATTGACCAGATTGCGGCTCATCTTCGACCTTCTTGTTTGCGGCTTTGAGGAATCGAAAGGGGCGAACGCAAAATCGTTTAGTAGGGAATTGCAGGCCCAATAGGAGAAGCAACTTTCAATGGGCTCGAGTCAAACTCATAAACAAGTACGTGGCTGAAAAGTTTATCCTCTATGCATCAAACTAATAGAGAATGGATCGCCGGATATGTTAAGCGTCCACATATGTATAGTCTCTCACGTAGTGATCCGAATTTCCGGGGAATCTCCAAAACATTCCAAAAAAGCCCGGGCTACTACGAAATTTTTGCAGATACTTTCGCAACCACATAATGCATACATATGTATGTAATAGGTGAGCGCATGGGAAGTCCTTTGTTGGAAGCAATTCCATTGTGAAGATTCCAAATATAATTATCTGTCTACAAGGTTCTACGCAGCGCTTCGATTTGATTCTAAACTTGGAGCCGGTTGGCAAATGGTAGGGAAAGATTGACCGAATCGGCATTTGCGGCACAGGAAAGAATTTGTTGTTTCTACTTTCACAACACTTTTCCCTCTTCAAACCTGATTTCCAAGAAAAATGTGCAAAGTAATTCGAAAAACCAGCTGTCCTGAAGCTGCCTAGAGAAAGGACTCTGGGGGAACTTCCAGGAAGCAAGTGATCCAACTGACATACTACATAGCTCTATTGCTGAACAATCCTTATCTAACCACCAAATTCCTTTTTGTGCTGAGAAAGTGAGAAGTATCGTGTTTATTTCGTTTAAATGCAGCTGGATGTTAAATGCCGAATTTCGACTCTTTACGTCGCTGTTTGAAAGCGCAGAAAACAGCTATGGCGCAGTCAGGAAATTCAGATGCCGAGAATAACCTCATACCCTTTCACCGACTCCTCGTATTGAAAGAAGAACATTACGGAGCATTCCTTCCACGACATCTGCGCAGAGTACGGAGTTAGATAACAGCGCAAGTACAAGTAAGGAGCACAATGACATTCAGTGCCAAGCTGAAATTGTTATACTTACAATCACATCGAGAACATTTGGAACATGTTCTCATACATCACGTAACTTTATTTTATTGTGAATGAGGGCTATGAAATTCGAACACGAAAGGAAGATTATTAAAAATTAGTGGGATCCTCTCAGGTATTAAGGCGATAGAAATACCAAATCGTTTAGCCACCCCCCATTCTGACTCTATTCTATAGCCCCAACACACATTAATGCTGTATGTCCTAGATGTGTTAACGACAAGCATTCGAAGTTGCGAAAGCGGAGTCAAGATGAACTCATGTGACCCGGTAGGGATGGCATATCTCGGGGTTTTGATCCTGCACCTGACCGGTGCGCCGTTCTCGCTGGCAAGGTGTGACGCCATAGGAACTCGAGTGCAAGTGAGGGTTTTGAATGGTTGCAAAGGGTAATTACGATAAATGCCGTGAAAACGCGAACTCCGGCGGGGTAGATCTGTGCCCGACGGTCGCGTGGATGTCTACGACTGTAAGGCACGAGATCCACCAAACCGGAATTAGGGCCCCAATTCTCATGGTCACGCGCACTCATGCAGGAGGATTTGTTTCAGGGAGCCTGAAACTCTTATCACAGGCATTTATAAAGAGCTATCTGCGACACAGATGAACGTCCGATCTGACTCCACCCCTTGAGGCTGTGGTGAGTTACGAGTTTGCGCAGTTCGGTAACGCGTGAATGGCCCTCCACCGTCTGATTTGCCATCTTATTCCCAACGTTTTCTCCGGTGTATGGGCATTTTCGAGCAAAATCACTAGAGGCTTCCCTCATTACACTGCTATTGAAACGAATGTCCCTTTTCTGCAAGCAAAGTTCCTCCGAACTTACATCTGTTCTGTTGATCCTGTCCAAGAGTCAGCCATCACTAATTTGACCAATCTCTTCAGGTACTACCAAATCTCGGGACAGATGAACAAAAACGAATTCTGCTTAAGCAATATGCGATGGGTAGAAATCAGTGATGATGACTTCATGTATAGAACGATTCTGAAACCGCAAGAACGTTCCGTACAGGGTTGTGAATTATCGACCTTATGATTAGTTCCGCCCGCCTCACTGTAAGCCCCGTCCACTTTGAAAAATTGACCATTTCCCTCTCAACAGCTCCTAAGTATTCTTGTGGATGCTAGAACTTTATCGAACAAAGTTATGCATTTTTGATCTCAGCCCTGAAGCTTCGGTGCAGGCTTCGCCTACCTTGGAGATTTGGCCACATTGCTCCTATCATTTGAAGAAACTTCCAATTAAATTCGCATTCCGCTCGCGGTAGGTCTACGCATGCCCAGCATGCATATGGCCGAACTCACTCCTTTTACTTTTTTCTCGCCCATACTCCTTAATGAGTCGAGCTCCGAATTTACGTGGAGGTAGCGCCAACTGCGAGAACGCTCCGCTTGGAGCCGGTGAGTCCCCTTCATTCCGCGAGTTGACCCATCCCTCACATTTGCTTATTTTTTCCGGCGTATGGGCTGTTGTGATTCCCAAGTGGGAATTCTGCCCATGGTACCGCCTTCTCCTATGTATGTTCCGTTCCCTAAGGACGGAGCTGCCATGTGCTCTGTTGATCTCAACCTATGCTCAACTCATCCTAAACTTGACCCGACTTTTCCAAGTACTTTTCCAGGTAGGGCGAATTTCCGGAAAACAAACAACAGACAGACTGTTGGAGAGCGGACCAGAGGCGAGAGCGCCATATAATACTTAATAAAGATGATTCCTCATTCTCGCCTAGCACCTTATCAACGTGAAGAATTCACACTACATGCTTTGTTCGTGATACAACTTTTCAGGGTTCGTTTATTCATCTCGTGCTGCACAACAAGATGGCAAGGTCTTGGAAAATTGAACTTCATGGAAACAGAGAAGCGGATCATTCTCGCTTTTCGGCAGCCGAAGTTAGCGTTAAAAGACGGAAACCTCACTTCGAAAACTATTTGAAAAGCACGACATGGAATTGGAGTGTCAGCTAGAATGCACAAAACATGATCTATGAGTGTGCACGGACATAAGTGCGTGGTGCATTTGGGTGTTTCATTTTCACTGAAATCTATCGATTTCGTACAGCTTTTCGAGTGTGACGATGCTCCAGCGCAACCTCAGGTTCCCGATAATCTCTAGTACCATTCAAAAATATTATAATAAAAAGCAGATCGAACTGGAGTTCGTGACAGGCAAGGAACAGGGGATATAAAAGTTGCTTTATCGCATAACTTAAACATAGAATTAGGTGTGAAAGGGAGACACGTTCAGATTTTTGATATAACACGGGAATCTTGGAACATCAGAATGTTTTGAGTGAGTTCCAGAATATCTTGTGCACAAAGAAGATGAAGTTGTTCAACATAGTAATATGACATTGTAGAGATTCGCACTATGCAGTGATTTTGCCATAATCGACGTAGTTGACGGTTGGAACTAGTTTTTGTTACGATATCCAACGCAACGAGTACGCTTACCCTCAATCCCGCATTACGAGTATCCATGTAAAAATGTCGAGCTCAAAAAACGTCGAGAACAGCATTAAATGTAAAATTGACAAAAGGAAAGCAAGCTGGATCGAACTCAAGCCAGTCATAACTAATTTTATAACGTCGTTGTTTCGTATAAAACGACGTCATCGGTGATGGCCAAATTTTGTGTGATGCAGCGCGGATTGCGAACAATCACCGATTGTGTGTAGCAGAGGGCACTTGGGAGGGGCTCCAACAAACGACTTTCGAGAATTATCTGATATCCTTGTCAACCAATTCCTCACGTAAGAGTTGTTTATAGCAACCCGATAAAATTAAAAACTTGCTATCCTTTCGCATTTCTCTGTGAGTCATGAGAGAGCGGATGGAACCTCTAAAAGCTTGACCTTACTCACGAATATGCAAGAATTTACTAAGCAAAAACCAGTACATTTGTCACGGTAGCAAAAACAGGTTACCACAAACGGGCAAAAGGGGAAGTTGATAATGGGTTGGGAGTACCTCATACGGTAAACGGTTGAATGCAAAAGGAAATTTCAAAAGAAAATGCCGAGAAATGTGAATTCAAACTTTTGGTTTGGTTTTGAACAGTTCCCATTGAACGAACCCGCTTTGAGGTGCGCCATCGACCAGGTAGCGCTAGAAATTTGCGTTTCCCACTGAATGGGTGCAACACCTATGTGCAACTGTTTTCATTGAATCAGATCACTCTGCAGAACAAGATGTTTGGTTTCCACCGAATTTGAGCATACTTTGAATTTTTTTCATGAAGTGATTGATGGTTCGCAGCGCAGTACTTGTGATTTGAATACTTCCATCATTTCCAAGCTCACCAGTAGGTGAAAGTTATGGCTTCTTTTGAATATTTTGATTCTAAAACAGTTTACGACCGTGGCACCACTAATAGGTAGGCTATTGACAGCTCCTTTGGTAAATACGGTATCCTAGCAGAGGTTTTCAAAGCCCGTGAACATCCATTCAGCTTCTTTTCTTTGTTGCGTAATGTTACTGCGCGTAATGTAATGAGGAGTGTTAGGGAAGATACTGTGCCACGTCTTCTTAGTCGTAGGCGCCCGATTTAAGTTGTCAATCTTTTCTACTGATCAATGTTCATGGCCGAGTGCGTGTGGACGAGAACACCCACCGCCTCAGTTGACATACCTCCGAAGAACAGACCATCTACAGTCTCATAAATTTCAAATGCTAGAGCTGCAGATATCGTACTCGAACTTCTTCTTCCTGCTTTGCATAATCAGATATTCGCTACAACCTTCAGATGTGAACGTCCGTGCGTTGAAAGTGCAAAATGTTATAATCGTAGTCCTACCTCTTTCGAGCAGATTGTTATATGTAGCTCTAGACTTGAAAGCGTCTTTCAGCAGTCCTACTCGATTCTGCCGTGCACTGAGCTTTCTCAGTACCAGGAAAATGAGACCCATTCACATTACTGTATCTAACTTATATATATACCTCCTAGTAATAGTTGGTCAGGATCCGACGTGGTTGCTCGGCCGACTCGGGGTAGCTAGCCAGCTGCACAAAAAAGGACAAGGAGCTAAGATATTGGAGGCTCTCCCCAATTGCCTAACGGATTACATCCCAGTCACTCGAATGTAAGCTTTTGGCTGAGCCGATGTGCAGGATACCAGCCACACCCGCATTCTCCACACACGCACGCATGGATACATTAGAAAATCGCCCCTGAGCGAGTACTTTGGCCGCGACATCCTACATATAATCTGCCAATTCAGCTGGCACGTAGTCTCTTCATCAACCGGCTGGAGAACCGTCATTGAGATCAAACTCTCAGTAAAGGAGACAAACATTCGAACGAGAGAAATTTTATTGATGAAGGTTCATTGTTAAAGCGATTCAAGGAGCAACACAGAGAGCTTCATCTTTGCTACAAACGCAACCAACGCATTGGCAGTCTTCGTCAGTCTGCACGGATCTCCTGTGTCATAAATCGTGTGGGAGAGCTTGAGTCCTCTGAAATTCAAACTTCTATGTCAATCTGTCACCAGAGGGGATCCATTGTAGTGAGCTCGTTCTTACCCGGGATTGTATTCGCATGCTACTGCTGTCCACGCATTCCAACAAGATACAACAGCACAGCCAATTTTGTTGCTCGTTTGCCAGGCCAACTGGAACGATATTAAAAACAACCTAGCATTCATCCGCTAACGTTGCTAAAAAGTTTTNTGTAGTGAGCTCGTTCTTACCCGGGATTGTATTCGCATGCTACTGCTGTCCACGCATTCCAACAAGATACAACAGCACAGCCAATTTTGTTGCTCGTTTGCCAGGCCAACTGGAACGATATTAAAAACAACCTAGCATTCATCCGCTAACGTTGCTAAAAAGTTTTGTTCCCACTTGACTATATTCAGTTGTGCCTCGCGTGAAAAATTCGTTAGTGAAAACGTTGTCCTGAGGAACACCAATTTCATATAGTTCGCTGAACCACGCGTCGACCCCCTGAAATGAGGGTTGATCCTGCCCTTTTCCAAAGATGCAACAGTGCTCCTTATTCTAACCTCTGCTGCAGCCTTTGTCTTGTTAGGAGTGAATGATAATGCATGCATGTTAGTCCCCAGCGATTTTTCTGTGCAACAGAGTTGTATCCAAACATACAACTGCCCGCCCATTCCACCACGTCGGCTTCAACGTCGCAGTCGTAGCTCTACAAAAGTTTCCTTTCGTACAAAAGAATATAGCAATATATTTCTGCATTATGAAGAAAATTTCCTAAAAAATCTCCTATAGCATCGGGGTCTATTGTCCCCTATGCGGTACAAATCGAAAAAGTCATAATAAGTCGTACCTTTTCATCATTCTTTTCGGAGCGAATCCTCCAAGTCTGTTCATGGCTCGCCCTCTAGCTATGAGCGATCTTAACAATTTCTGGTTTATATTCCAATCTCATAGTTTGTTCTCCTCGTAGAACTTACCGATAGTTATTGTGCCTGTTGAGGAACATCTCCCTCAAACTGAGGCGTACAATTTGCAAATATCAAGTAAAGACTTTAAAGCAAAGGCCTACATGGTAGGTATTCAAAGCCAGATTCGAAACAAATACCTATAGCAAGTGGTCAACTACAGGAAACTATGAATGCCCATGCTCAGATATATTTGCTGTCACATGTTTAGTGTTTGAACTTAGACAGAGTATTAACATTAGAGCACGGAGTGTACATTTCGAAATGTTCATGTTTTTTGTTACCTTTTTGTAAAGGCTGGTCGCTATAAATTGAAACTTCTGGCTCTTATACCATTTTTGGACCTATGAAGAATTATTTTAGTCCGATCACCTCTGGTTCGAGAGTGCGCGCATTGTGAAGTTCAGAAGAACCAAACATAATACTTTGGTACGGTAGCTTGTAATTCACACGTACATCGAACACATTGCGTCATGATTTGCAAGTAGAGAGCTCAAAGTATCCACTGCGGATGGATGCTTTAGGGATCCTGGAATAATAAAAACTCTGAACCGACAAAGGATTTTACGTGTAAAGTTGTTTCGCACCTTGTCAAGCATTTCAACACCATTCCCTTCTCCTTTAAGGTTGACCACAGCAGCACCACTTTCAACAAAGGGCCGAAGATATGTTTTATCATATAAGCTCTAAGAAGAATGGCCATGTTCGTGAAAGACAACATTTTATAGATGTGCAGTGTACGGTATGAGGCCAGGGCATATTGAGTTTTGCTGTGTTCAGCGAAGTCAAATGTGTCAGATAATTAATAGACCCCTCTCACATGTTACAGGAGTGACTGCGACTCCTTCAACTGCGAAGAATTAGGAGAAAACTCGGGTTCTCTGCCAATTGTCATACACTTATTTCTATCAACTCCACTTTATGAAGCAGTCTTTTGTGTGGTACTCCATCATAGGCTCTCGCAAAGTCCAAGTATACGAGGTCACAGTATCGGGCATGATCAATAACTACGGTCCGGTATACAAGGCTTTTAATCGTATTCCTCTCCACCGACTTCCAAGGTATAAAAACATATTGGACACGTGGTATCACTACGTTGATTGCAGCATACTCGAGTATTATGTATTTCTTGATGGTTTTCTCAATAAGTCTACAAAGCAAAGAATTATGGTGACAGGTCGATCACTAGGGTACAGGAGGGATTGTTCTTAAAATCCGGGGAGATAAAAAAGACTCCTAATGTGCGTAAACTTCTCCATTCACGATCAATTGATTGGATATGCACGAAAGCGACTCACACATAATGTCAATCACCTTCTGGATGAAAAACAGCGAAATGAAGTCAGAAGTGATCAAAGAAGACATGGGCCAGCCCGCAATCAGTCATACAACTGCTCCGCATAAAACCATGATAGCTCATTCATTGTTGAAGCGAAAATCGGTGAAAAGTGAAGGGGTAATGGATCTTCTCTCCGATTTCCTACGTTCACTATGCGGCATAGGGCAAATCCTGCTGCAGTCACCGAACTCATCCCGCCTCCCCGCCGATCGATAGGACGCAATATTTTTTGTTGATCGCCTTTCTTTTTTATCAGTTTTGACCGTTTCTTTTTCGTTTTTTGTTTATTAGATTTGGTTAATTAGAATGACACCTCCCACATTAGCGACGATCAAGACCGCAATGGAATTGAAGAGAGCGGCCAGCCAATTCAAACAATTAGAGGATTCCCTACCTCACAAACTGCGCACTCCAATCTCCCAAAGAAATCTTGCGACGGGTGCGACGTGTGGGATGCCGTTTTCTGGGGGAAGATACCGGATCCAAAGTGAGGAGCATTAACCTCTTTATTACAAAAAACTTCGAGAACTGATCAGCAAACATGCTAGCTTTGCCTTGGGGACTACATGCCGTAAGGTATCTATATTGCGAGGACCCAATGCACTCTCTTTTTTATTTAAATACCTGTAGAAGTTCGTATTACCAGTCTATGATTTTCTTTTCCTTGTTTTCAAATTATTCACTGAGGCGTGTAAGAGAAAACTGTAAATTCAGGGGATTAAGGCCAGAATCCCACATAGACTACATAGTCGGCTCTATAACATGTTGCATTAATTTGTGACTATGAAGCACTCAAAAAAATGAAAAATAGAGCCATCGGAAAATGTGTCAGCGCTGTGATACAGTTCCGGCATGTTGAAATCACCATTAATTACTTTTGAGGGTGGGAGCAATGAGATCGCTATGGGTTTCAATTAGCTGCTCAGTATTCATGACAGCACCCGATGGCTCCCTATATACTACTATAATACTGTGATCTTCATGACTGAACTTCCGTTTGAAACATCGACACAAAGTGTTTCGTATACATCCCTCAGAAACTCCTTAAAAACTAGAGCCACGGAGAATGAATTAAAGTGAACGAGTAGCGACACTTCCCCACCAGATTCTGTTGAGCGGTCACACCTCTGAATGTCGTAGTTCGCGCACGTACTCCCCAGGATTGCAGGGATAACATGACTTTTTTTGAGCCAAATTTCACAAGGACATAGTTATTATACTCGTTAAACAATATGGATTCCACTTGGATCGAGTTCTTTGTGATTAACCTCACACTTGAGTAGAAAAAACTGAGGCTCTTCAACTTGGTCTCTAATGAAGGACTCCCTGAGGAAGATCCTTTGACGAGAAGAGTAGCGAGCTGCTAATATCATACAGTGGAAAAATCGCGAGGGAAGATTAACACTTCACTCATCTCACCCCATCCTTCACCAACCTCTCGAGTTTGTGGATACAGATTCAGGAATGCCGCTGATGTCAACAGAACGAAATCTTCCAATTTCGTGAAATTGTAAGGCAAAATGAGAGTGTGAGTAAATATGTACGACTCCAGAAAACGATGGGCACGGCATGTAGCTGGCAACCGTTAGACAACTCGTGTGACCAAAGGGTACCCCGCGAAGCAAAAAGGCCGCGCGGAAGACCTGATCCTTTCAAAGAACTATTCGGACAGAGGTGGCAACAAGTAGCTGGAAATCGAAATGAATGGCATAAATGGGTCCTGCAAGGATGGCGAAATCACCACTGAGGAGCGGACATCAAGCTATCACATCTATCACATTTACATTTGCCAGGACTTCTAAGAAGATCATCAAAAACCGTTGTATTCAGATTCCTCTGTGTCAGCACGGCGCCAGGAAAAGCATATCTGCTGAGACAACCCTACTCTCTTCAGACAGTGACTCTACTAGGGTCTGAATGCTCAAAAACCAACCCACATCATCTATTTCAATTTTGTTGAGGCTTTTGACGAAATTTCTCAGAACGAACGGATTCACAATCCTGCCATGTTTTGTGTTCCCATTTCATGAAAAATTTTTTGAAAATTGCTTATGTGTATCAAAGGGGTAGACCAAGTATTCTCGTCGGTTCTCCACTGTACCAGCGCGTCTCTCGAGTGGGCGTTTTAGTCTAAACGTTCGTTCTCCCCTTGTGTTTCTCATCTTGGCGTCATTTGCTCGATGTATTCTGATGACTTCATAGTATACACCGCTCTGCAGGTTCGAGTGATGAGAATACCGTGTTTTTGTAGATTAGGTGGGGTCGATGACAGAAATCTCCAACTTATCATTATCATCTCCAACTCATGAGTCACAGCATGTTATTGTCAAAAAATTGACTATTGGAGAAACGCTCGAATGAATTTCCAATTACTGAAACTTCTAGGAACGAACTCTGTACTACTTCTCTAAAATTCAGTTCCTATCCAGAGTGCATTGCTGATAAGCAGTGCAAAATTGTTTGGGTTGGAAATGACGAACTCAAGGATGATATTTCGACTTCGTCGTTAGATAAGGAGGCCTCAATGAGGTAATTGTTGCTTCATGTGATGACGATATCATCGAAGAGTGGAAAGCCGGCAACATAAAAGCTGCTCGATTTCTGATTCTGCCCCGTCGTCGTCCAAGCAAGATACCTTCGCCTTCCCAGATTCTTTGTGACCGGCCCCTAGACTTCACGAAAAAAGGGCGTCTTTCGTTGATAGAGCGTTTCGAACATCCACTCTCGAGACGAGAATACACAAAGGAGATACTAGAGCACGATCGATACTTGCGCAGAAAGACCGGCTTGCTTAAAAAGGGAAATAAGCGTTTATATGTGATTAGAGAATTTGAGATTTGTAAACTACGCACTCCCCGTGATTTGCCGGGTATAGTGTCTGGTGATCTTTCCAATCCCGGTTCTCTTGCCACCCAATTCCGTTATAGCACCCATACTTCTACGTTGACTTTACGTGCTCTTGATCGATCCATTTTGCCGACTAGTCTACCGCCGCTATCGCCCGCAAATTCAATCAACACGTTCGACCTTCGACCAATGAGCGGGATTCATCGACTCTCCGCTAGGATACAATATTGGGCGCTCGACTCCCTGAGTTCCCCGATAAGCTTGAGAATGTTCAACTCTTTCCTTCTGTTTTCAACAATGTGTCACTCTTTTATGCGCGTTCAATTAAGAATAAGTTGTCAGAACCCGTTTCCCTGCTAGTGCATAACCCCTAGCTGTTCTATGGACCGAGAGTTGGTGCAAGCCATGCACCATTCATGATGCTACGTTGTTGTTTTGACTTGACGTTTTCTTAACCGCTGTCAACGAGACTGAAATCTTGTCCATAAATCGTCAGCCTTGTGAGACCCTCGATATTGTTCTGACTTCTGATACTGATTTTATAGAAGGTTTGATCGGTTGAAGTTTTGCCGCCTTCCAGAACTTCCGATCATATTGCACTCGTTTCACTTTGCACTACTACGCTGGAATGTATCTTACTACCCCGCGGCATGATCTCCCAAGGGTGGCCTCGATAGTACCAACTACTGCCCTTCCAATATTGACTGGTTACCGATTGTTTGTTCTGGCACAGTGAATAAGTCCTACTCTCGGCTCGTCTCTATCAGTCACTCGCTAATTGCTAAGTTTGTGCCCCATTCATGCTGCAGATCCGTGGTTCTGACTCTTCCAAAAAAGCTCATTTTTTGAGAAAAAAAGACTGACCATATCCTGTCAATTTACCCCGCTATGGACACTCAATATATGCGAAGTACGCTCAAAAACTGAAGAATCAATTTATCTTCTTATCAATCAAGAGAGAAGAAAGGTTAATCAGATTAAAAAATTCGAACCTTTTCCGTTAAGACAACAATCTGATGATATCCCCTGTCTCATACTTGCAGAGCATAACAAATTTGAAGCACGAAGTGACGTCCCCTATGCTAATGGCCTTTCCTATGCTCTCCTCAAGAAGGCCGTTTTGTTTTAGCCACGCCGCTTAGTTTGTTGCATAATAAATTTCTGTTAGATGGTCGAGCCCCTGATATTTGAAGATTTGAGCTAGTCGAAGGCACAGTTCACGATAAATTTAGGGTACCCGTTTTTTGACGGGAAATGATAGATCCACTCCATTAGTTCGATAATAACGAAGAAAGCGCAAAAAAAGACAAATAAAAAGGAATAAAAAGGTTCAAAAAAGAAGAGAAAGGGGGGGGNGGGGGGGGAGGGCTGGACGAGTTTCACAGTGCAAAAAAAGGCGGTTAAGAAAAATGCGACGCAATGTCTGCAATTGCACAAAACACACCTTCACTGTTGGGTAAACACTGGGCAAACAACTGATTTCGTGCTGAAGGGTGGGTCCTGATGCAAATACTGACTCTGTACCGCGTCTACAACTCGTATGACACGACATCGATCGAGGGCGAGAAAGCTACTCATGGCAACAACAGGGCTTGCACTATGCCCTGAACGTCAAGATTGGGGGAGTGAGAGAGTCCCTCCAATCAACCATGGGGGTCGCAGAATATTCTTAAAGGAAGAACTCAGTAACCTTTCCTTATCGTGAACCGTGCCTTTAAGCCTGTGCATAAAAAGGGATCACGTAACCTCGTTGAGAAATATTGGCCAGTTTGCTTGACATGTTCTGCTAGCGAAGCTATGGAAAGAATTCTTTGTCGCCGCATCACCTCCTATCTGGCAGATACTAGTCTACTGTCTGGAGCGCAGCAAGGTCCCCTTAGTGAATGCTGGACGACCACTCCTCCTAGTTATCGCGCGCTGGCAGAAGGAGCTTGACAGTGGAAGTGCTTCGTCGATTTCAGAAGAGCATTCAACTCGATACCAATTTCCTTGCTTGTCAGCAAAGCCGAGGGGCTAGGCATCGAAGTATGTTTATTACGTTTTCTCCATGCCTTCCTAAATAAAAGATCTCAACCTGTTGTGATAAATGGCACACGTTACTAATTTTCCACGGCACAGCACGGCACTGTAACTAGTTTTTACTCTCCTAGCACATGGCCACTATAATTTGGATAATAAGACGGTTGACATTAGTAAAAAAAAAACAAAATCTCACAATTTAACGCTAATGGCGGAAACCCAAATCATAAACAGAATCCCTTGGGGTAAAATATACAATTCTATCTATGTAAAACACTACTTAACGAGCAAATTGGCAAAAAATAGGCAGAGAATAAAAAGGTAACTCCAATTAGAACATATAGATACAATAAAGCTGTTTCTAACTTAATCTTCGACTACAATAGCTTTGTAAGAAGTGTCAGTTTTGACAATTTTAATGAGATTTTTGATAATGTTTGTATATGTAATGATTAGGAAAATGAAAGATATAAAAGTAATGAACTCAATCGCATAGTTACAGGAGATTTAAGCTTAATTAAAGAAATAAACTTCGGAGACACAATGTCTAAAGGTACTAAATACAGAATAGACGAAGAGATTAGTATGAAAAATACCAAGAAACTGCATGGACAAACCACTGACGAAGTCACTGACTTCTACATCAGGAAATGTAAATTAAATAATGGAGGCAATATAATTGGAAAGCTTAAAGTGCATTTCAAGACATGCTTTTAACAAAAATCAAACCTATCTTGTCTAAAAACACTATCCTCGGCACTAAAGATAAATTGCCAAGAGAACTATTCAAAAAATATCAAGATTTATTCATTTTTTGTCCGTTTGGTAAAGCCAATAATAATTACGGTGTTATTCGCAGAAAGAATTGCACCTCACTAACTTACTTAAGGAAATGGTAGTTAGCTAAAGTGTAATTAACAAAGACTGGGAATATGGTAAGTTAGTAATGCATACGTTCACTTACAAAACATCAATAAAGAACAGCCTATTAGTAAATCTAATACTATATCTCTCAATAATAAAATTAATGTTAGAAAGAAAGCTACCCTACTTCATATCTATGCTTTACCTAAACTTCACAAAAACCCCATTAAATTCAGATTTATAACAGGTGCTAATCATTGTAACCTTAAACCACTTTCATTAGAATTACACAACATTTTCTTTTTCCTCAGAAACCATTTTATTAATTATGTAAATAGGGTTAAAAAATGTAATAGAACTATTGAAATTTATTGGGCAATTAACAATATTAGTATCAGTCAAGTGAGCTAAGTGATATAAATGGTAAGTAAGTAAAAATATACACAGATTTTGTAGACATGTTCACAAACCTAAAACATAAACTCATATTCAACTGTATTAGAGAATTATTATAATCGTGTTTCAATAATGCTAATGAAACAATGACAGCTACGGACGGATATAAAGTTCATTACACAACAGGAGATGACGAAATAACCATAGGCTTTACTCCATTCAAGACCTTTTGTATTTGGTAGACTACTTGTTAAATAACAGCAACAAAACGGACGACTTCAACTTCAGGGTTATCAGTTTCCCACATGAAAGTTCCAATATTCCAATACAGAACAAGGCCTCAGTTATATATACTGAGACTCTTAGGAGAGCCAGTACGTGTACTTTAGTGCATAACTTTACTAGTAAAGTTAGAGAAGTGATGTAGTAACTGAGTATAAAGAAACATTTGTTATAGCCTACATTGTAAAATGCATCTATGGAAACAAATTCATCAGCTATAAATATTTCTCAAATACTAAATTCACCAAGCTTAGTAAGTTGGTCTATGACTTATTTTCAACCAGACAAGTAGGTGCCTGAGTAAGATTATAAGGTTATCACTTCTATGTACTCATGTGTAATTATCCCCTTTTACTCAATTTTAGAAAAAAGAGACTGTGAATATTTTCGTAGTTTTCCTGTATCACATCTTTGTCAGGTGATACGCTCCATTGACTTCTCTTGCATACAGTTTTACAGTACTTACATTTTTGTGTCCTTGTTCCGTTTTTCTTTGTTGTTCTACTTCGTTATCATGATACACTCCTTTTTAGTGATAGATAGTTAGTTCACCACGGTGACACCTTACATATACGCTAGTTCCTATCGTTCCTTACTTACTGACGAGCCCCGAGGAACAGTGGGAACAAAGTGGATTGTCTAAGTGAAAGGCGAAACGAACCATCTGACCAAAAAATTTTAACAGATGGGCACGGATTCCTTTGAAATCACAATTGTCTTTCTTTATTGTCAGGGATCCCAAGCTACATGACTTGCCTTGTCCGGCCTATGCTTATCATTAAGCAGTTTGACCTGATTCTCACTATATGTTATGTTCGTCGCTTATCATAGCGTGACCATTTGCTTGCAGCCACGTTTGGTGGGCCGGGGATCAGGTTGTTAGGGATAGGGAACACCTAATATCCGGCACTTGATACCCGGTTGGACATGCATGCCCAAAAGCTCGTGTCCAGTGGCGTTATCCCTAGCACCGCCGACCGCCCCGCCTTATTCTATACTGCACTTGCTGCTAGTTTGACTGCTATTTACTCTTCGTTCGCGAGCTTGGATCTGGGTGGCTGAGATTCATAGTTCATGTTCGGTAGGATGCTTTAGGATTAGATCTTCCCTTTGTTACGGTTTACTTTGAATCTCTTGTGCTTATTTTGTGTTGTGTTTTATTCTATGTCAGTTGAGTGTTACCTCGTTTTTCCACTTCTGAATTCATTTGTCGACTGGCTATGAACGAAGACATCATGTTAACGATGCCAACCTAAGATGAGTGACCTTTTTTAGGATGAGTATGGAGTCCGGAGTTCCTAACAAATGACAGACTTTTTTCATGACTATGCAAAGAGCTTGCCTACAGAGCAAACTCCAGGATATACAATCTTTTCAGAGCTTTGCGCACAAAAAGTTGTGGTGCGCTTCTGCGCGCCTATAAAAGTTATACTCGCCCTATTGTTAACAGCGCATCCATTGTCTTATCCCCTTATTAGGAATGTATATTTAACTGTTTGGAAAGCACTCAAAATAATTTTAGGGTGCTTTACGCTCCAGTGGACTTGGCTCCCACTATATTCCAAACGTGACGAAAAGGAGCTGCCAACATGACGTTCCGACTTACTAATGGCTTTCAAGATATTCGCTGAGAAAACACACCTCGTCTTTGAAGAAATTTTCACCCTAACTTATTCCAACACCGGAGATAGTGAACTCGAGCTCTTGGCTTTGGTATGCAGAACAAATGTCGGGCTGCATTGCTTTCCCATCCGAGTGGTTGCGGACTCCAATATACTGCTTGACAATGATGTTTTCAAGTTGTCACTGTCTGCTTTCGGACTTCCTTGAGCCGTTCTCTGCATCCTTTGTTCCCCATTCGTTTTTTTTTATTATAATAAATTTTTTGTTTTCCTTCATCATTAAATTTCTTTTTCTTTTTTGCCTTTAATTATGGTCTTTATTTCCTTTGCCATCGAGAGCACCTCGCTTTGTGATGTCTAACTGTGTTTTGCTCTATTTTGTAACGCGACATATTTTCGCGTACTCAAATTAGTGAACCACGAATGAACTCTAGCTCAAGTATTCCAATCGCCTTGAATGGGAAATCGGACGGAGAGAGCTCTACCTTTGATGAATCTAGATACATAACAAACATTCGATTTCTTGAGTTCTTTGTACTCATTTCCGGGGAACTGAAGATTGAGTTTCTTAGCACGTAGTGTGTTACTTGCGGATATAGCAGTATTGTAAATCCGCCACTTCAACTTGCAACTTATTTAACATTGTTTTAAAGATACATGTGTTCGACACTATTCGAGTCTCTACGACACTATTTGCTATCCCTAACGACAGAAATTTAACAAGATCAGTAGAAAACAATGGCTCAAAAGCCCAATTTTCCAAAACATGACAGATTCTCTACAGCGGTGCACTTAACAGGGGTCAATAAATTAGATTCATTCAGAAGCTCGGATCACGTGAAAGGAGGAGCGCATACAAAATTTTGTAATAGGGATGTGGTTAAGGAAGTTGTTTTTTTTCAAATTCCTCAGTAAATTCCAATGAGCAATTTCGCAATTGCTGTTATATACACTGTTTACAAGGGGTTGGTGGATCGGATTATGCTTAGCCAGTCGACCGTCAATGTTCATATCTATTGGCTCATCGCCTTTGCATTTGCCGCGTTCTTTGAAGAGCATACTTGATGCCACATTATTGATGACCAGTTGGGCTATGCACACTAACGCGTGCACCATGCCACGCATACTACCGCTTACCTGCGGCTTGTTAGAGGACCAATATAAACTATATCGGTTAAGCCCCCTTCTCATAACCGTTTCCCCTTAGGTGATATTCCCCAATTTGAACGATCTGATGCCGCTTTGTGGGTATTGATCTCTTGACACTAATAGGTGGTCCTGGAATTGTTTCCATTCTAACCTGTTCTAGTTCCTAGTGGTTTGATTGTGCTGCGTGATTGGGGAGCAAGTTGTGATTTTTAGTCCGTGACGCTATAAATAGGCTGGATAATCAAGGGACCATTATAAAGAGCATCGTTTGACTCTCCATTTCAAAACTGTTTTCCCATCNTAAATAAATAAATAAATAAATAAATAAATAAATAAATAAATAAATAAATAAATAAATAAATAAATAAATAAATATATCCTTGTTCGTGTCTTTGTTTGGTTGATTCATGGCTTACTTTCTTTCCTGCTTCATTGAGTTCTGCTGGCGAAGTCTCAGCCCCCTCAGCAGGAAGAATGTCATCTCACACCCTTCCCACTAGAAATGGGGAGAGGTCACTGTTTTAGTTGAACCATTGCACTGCAGCGACTTCTGCAGTCGACTAATTCTCGGTAAACTGCGATGACCATTGCGACCGCTTAAATGTGGTCTAAGCAGTTAGATTCCTTCCGAAGTCTAGCCTTTTCAGCAGGTTGAGCTTCATCCACCGTTAGATGCGGGTCAGAATGATCTTTTAGAGATGCGGGTCAGAACGATCTTCATGAACAGCCTGTAAAGAACACTCAACAAGCTTATTGGGCGGTGGTTGCGAGGATCACCCCGTCTTTCTGGCATTCTTCCCTTCTGATGGTAGGGTACCATGTGTGTTGCGAGAAGCGCTAAAGATCGTGATCATCTCCACCGACTGGATCGGCTGAGATCTTGTCGAGACCCTGGAGTAGTGTCCTTCTCATGCTCGCAATTGCAACTCTCTCCTCCGAATGAAGGAACGAAGTGCTGTTTTCCCAGTGTGGATTTCTCCACATGTGTTGTGGTTCGGTACAGGTTAGTGAAAAGCCTCTGTATAACTTTCTTCTACATCTCAAATCTCGATGATGTAAGAGTTCGGCCCTCTTTTTTCAAGACTGAAAAAAGGGTTCTGAGGTTCTGGATATCCCGTCAGCATTGCCCCGTTGCTCGTCGCGAAGATGAAGGCGGGTCCTACAAATGATGGTGTCATCACGGGTCGGAGTCCATTATGGTAAGAGGCAGGGGAGGGCATGCTGCTCCACATATGTAATCGAGAATGTGTTAGCTGGACAGCGCAAATTAGAATGCAAACCTTCAAACAAAGATTATTCCGTCAGGAGTTTGAGAAGCGGGTCTGTGCCGGAAGTAGGTCGGTCCAACGTCACGAAGATTTCCTTTATACGTGTTAATGGGACTAAGCTGCTTGTTATGGCGATGGCTCGGCACAAGCGATGGATGCAATCGGGCTGATGCGTGAAGTTCAGCGTGAAGGGTCCTATCCTCAAAGACATATTTCAAACGAGAGATTATCGTGTGAGCAGCAGTTCGAGAATCAGCGACCCGCACTTGAGCAGGTAGTTTTCGCCCATCCGCTTTCCGTTATCATACGTGGCATTCGTATCTGCAAGCAAACCGGATTCGTATCAGGCGCCGAGTCTGTAGCCGAGAGGCGATGAGGCATAATGGTTTAGATGTGGTGAGTCTGCTTGGCGTCGAAGGTGAAGTTGGTTGATGACAAAGCAGTGCAGGCCACACTGAGTAGTTTTGCCATACGGCGGCGAGAAGCACGTGGATGGTTGATGTAAACGACAAAACGCAATGTACAGTAGATGATCCATTCTTCGTTCTAAGGCGAAAGGCGTGATACGGATAAGAGCATGATACTCTCGGCTGGACGCGGGGAGGATGGGTGAACAACATTCACTAACAACCATAGAGCCTCATGAGATACTGGGGAATGATTGAACCGAATGGCTGTTGTACGTGGGGTTTCGTGCCCGCTCGCAGGAGCTCAATGCGGCGAACTTTGGGAAGGCGGAACCTGCAAGATAAAGGAGGATTTTGCTAAGCGTTCCGAATGGCTTTAAGGCTGCACGTATGTCGCAGACCTCTCCGGTCCTTCCAGAATGCATAAGCGATAAGACACCCCAGGACGGCTTGGGGCGCGGAAGGTTAGGGCTTCACCATCAAATCATACTATGGCGAACAACGGAACTCATAAACTTGAACAAGTACCCATGTCCAGAATGGTATGTCCTTCGAGCACCACAGAGCGTGGATGATCGATCAGAACTATGAAGAACGGCGGACGTTAGACATAGAGATAGAATACACACAAAATCCTTTACAGACATCAAAGTCCTGTCCAATCCTCAGGTATAAATCACGATACTGACGAAATCTCGCCCCAGCGGCATACACTGGGGTTCGCGATGTTTGGGGCCAGAAATGAAGCAATCTTTGGTTCCAAAAAGAACTCTTTAACCATAGTTACGCGCGACAATCTGATATATGTAGTAGTATTGGTTGAATATCGACTCGAGCTGGAGGACAGCGTATGACCGAAACGGAAATTGGGTTTTCTCGGACTCGGACCTCAAAGTTGGTGCTTCTTTCTATACCCGACATCCTGATGAAGGATAGAGATAATAGCTGTGTGAGAAAAGTTGTGGTGGCTATGCTGTCAGCCCTTACCTGCGCGATTGCTATGGAAGTGACATCTCATAGAGCTTCAATACCGTAAGTTTGTAGAGGAGCCTTGCCATCTGAGGGGTTACCGAGGTAGCAGAGCAGAACTTCTCTGAATTACGACTAGCATAGTTTCGTGCAGTTGATGTCTTGATGAAGAAAGTTTTGGTCCTCTTATTCTATGTTGGAAGGGAGGGGCAGTGGAAGATTGGTGATGAACTTTTCCGATAGTTGTGGGAAGGAGCACTAGGCGGCGTATTTCCAACAAGCTGGGAACGTACGGGTCTGCGGAAACAAATACCGGGTTCTGTCTAGACGCGCGATGAGATAAACGAGTCAAAGGAGGATTGCAATGGGGAATAACTCGATTTGTGTCGGACAGTAAGTGAAGATTTCAGAGAAGAGAGCTGTTCGGCCAAAAGAGAGCAAGAAAGAATTCTAAGTCAGTTGTGAATGAGATACATTATTTTTGTTCCAGAAATGCTTTTTGCCTCTCGGGAATATCAAAGCAGTTCTTTGCAACTTCTCTCGGAGTGGAGAATGCACTAGCGACTATAAACTAGAGAGCTAGAATATAAGAAGTCGTGAATCTATGACAATCAGTTCCAAGCCATGGGTCCCACGGCCATTCGTCATATTACACCTCTGTGCACATACCTCACATCTCGACATACTTGATCAATTGAATTCTACAAGCGCCAGACGCTACTTCTCCACTCATTTTCATTTGAGCACAACCGATTCTGATGAAAGGGTCAGTTCATACTCTCTATAATCATAATTGCAGGAACCTACTCGTGAATAGGGCCTCAATAGTAAACAATAGTAAAAAGAAGCCAGCTGGGAACCCAGCAGCAGGTTGCTCAACAACGTTCGACCAAATTCAATATGCTGCTATGCCATGCTGTGCGAAACCTTGAGAGGGCGTCGTAAAGCCCTATTCGATCCAGGAGCAGCTTCAAGACAGCACATATTTCCTAGCAGAACACCCTGACCGAATTAAAGAGAAAATTCGCTGTTAAGAGTATGTCTATGGCAAGCTGGTTCATTTCATGAGTATTAGCTCCACCAAAGGGTATATATTCTACTATATATAATTCGCCAAGTGTGTCGTTTGGTTTGTCGGTGTGTTTGTGTTTGTGTGTGTTTGTTTGTGTGTGTGTGTGTCGGTGTGTGGGTCTGACCGGAAATTCATAACTCCTGTCCCCGTGGACATAGAGCGTTCAACTCGGTAGGAGTACGGGAGGCAGGATGGGAATACTTATGGTGGGTGGTGGGACCGGATTCCGTGCACAGGGGCGATGCGTGCGCAATAAAAGTTGGGCCGCAAATTCACAGCTTCTGTTCACGTGGACTTAGTGCGTTGAAATTTGGTAGGATTGTTCTTTTCGTGTTAACAGTGGAACCCCAGCATTTTAGTAAGTGATGTAGGTTATGAGAGGATCGTAGGTGCTCGGTGACAAGAACTGATCATAACTGATAAGAGAAGTTAAGGGACCAAAGAGAGGCCACCTACCCATCAAAACCCTAACCCTTCGGTATTTACGATGTAGCTTTGATTGTTCAGTATGTCTCATTCAATAAGACAAGTGACAGGGACCCATTAGCGGCACTACGTTGAGCAGATTAGGATTTTGTTCATTTCTTCCTATTTGATTCCGACCGCTACCCAGCAAGGTTTGTGATTCAATGAAAGATCCTCTTTGCTTGATATCATTCGCGACAGAACTTAATTTACCGCCAGTGATCTGGAATTCTCAACTAATGATATCTCCATAAAGAAAAGGTTCATTGATAGAGAACATCTGATTACGGCGCTATCATCACACAGAACATCTTCACAGCATCATCTTTGATTGTCTAACACTTCGATTTTTTGATGGGTATTTATTTTTAAGAAAGAGAGCAAAAGCTCGAGACCTCCAATCAAAGGCATAAGAGCCGACTTTAACTGAATACCATTTGCACTGCCCTGTTAGTCCTGTACCAAATTTCGTGTGCAGGAAACTAATTTCTTTCGAAAAAAGACTGGAGAGTTGAACTTCATAACTTTATCAAAGAATTAGGTGAGCTTTCGATTTCTGTTGTGTCGAAGAAGGATTTCGAGCTCTGTTTCAACTTTATACTCTCACTCGCTGAACAGCGGGAGAAAACTCAAACTCAGCTAAACAGCGGAAAAAACTTAAAAGCTATAAATTTGGAAAAAAAGAAAAAATTCTTCAGTTCATCATTTCTCCGAATAGTGTGTTTGACACAAGAAGGAGGAGAGCCTGGCGTCAGCCGCGCGATCGGACTGGTAATATGATATTCGACTTGCAGCCCCGAATCAAGAACAAGTGCACTTTTTTGCCACAAGATTAATCATTTATATTCTCTACAAAAATCACTGAGGATCCTATCTGTTGCCGAGAAGAACTACTTTTTTTACATTGTCCACATTAGAACACTCCCGTCCTGGTGAGCAAAATAAGGCACGTTCTCATTTGGTTATGATGGCTACTCAGGGGACTGGTGGAATCACAGAAAGCAGAAGTACGAGAAGATACTCTTCATTTTCGACTGTGGGACCCATACGACAGCCGTTGAAGAGACAGTCGTTGACCTCATGAACATTTTCAAAATTTGGCCTGAATATGAGCAGAGGAATTGCGCATCAGAGGCGAAATGGAATATCGCAGTATGTTCCGTAATGATCCATGCCAATTGATGCCAACACAGAAGTTTTCCCGCCTTTTCTCCCCTCATTTTTAAGGTTCGACCATCTTGTGATTTAGAAGAACGAATAAGGTCCTTCTTGTGAAAAGCCAGAGCATTTACTGTGATGAAGTACGGTTTTTCGGTTCCAACCAAGTATTTGAGGCATAATGGCGAACTGAACACCTTTGCCACTAATCCCTTGCCTTTGCTTATACATCAGGTTGTGTCTTGAGACCTTCTACTCTGGTTTAGAACAGATAGTGGTCCCCCGCAAACCATCTCAAACTTACGTCAGCCTCTGGCATCTGTTGGGTTCTGTAAGGAGGGGCCTTATATGAACTACGCGGAAATGGCACGTAAGCTGCCAAGTCATGCTTGGGATGTAGGACATGATCCCGTCTGCTCCTGGTACGCAGTAGATTTCTCAACATCTGAAGACCTCCGACAAATTTGCAAAACGAATGTGCATTTATGTTCTGCGCAGTTGCAAAAGACGAACCTGAATTTAACACGTCTAATGCATTACAAAGAAGATTAGGGTTGCCGAAACCGTAACGCGTGCCAAACTACCATCGCTCCGAGTTTCGCAGCTCCTGGGAGGAGGGGCCGTGGCTGAATGGGTGAATTTCACAGTTTATCGCACTGCGCTCACAGAGCTGACTTTGTCGCGACCATCTTCCAAGACAAATAACGCAGAAGAAATCTTCTACGCGGCTGTTCGAGTTGTGACTCACTAGCACTATAACATAGTCCTCCTTACAATGAGTACCAAATTTTGTCATTTGTGTGGAGGATTGCCCGGCGGACGTCTCCTTGTCAATTTCCTTCAAATTACGTCATCTCCTGCTCCCGCCGCGCCCACCATGAGCAAAGTCCTGATCAAGGCTTGCGTGTTTTAGTAACATCGTTCGTTCTCCACTTGTTCCAAATTGACTATGCCTCCCACCCCTCCCATCCCGCGGGCGGGAGGGTGGAGAGGGCGTGGTGTGCCTGAAGTTCCAGCCCCATAACTTTCTACCACCAACAATCGGTGTCTCAAACCTGCCGTCCGTACTGGTACCAGCTTTGGACGCCCCAAGTCAAAATTAACAATTTCCACGCCTGCCTTGTGGGCGGAGTCGTGTCTTGCCACTGACCCTCCGTTCTCCCATCCTGCCTGCTGTACCCCTACCTAGTCTGGACACTCTGTAACCGGGGAAAAGGAGTTACAAATTTTTGGTCGGACATCCACAGCGACACCCACGCAACCATTCACATACACAAACCAACAGATACGCTTGGCGCGTTATATACATATGTATGTATAGTAGGATAAGGGAGAGCAGGAAGTCCGGAACATGAAACCCTTGGTTAACCGTTTTTCAAAATACCGGTCCCCTAATAGTCGTCACATTTGCAAAAGGAGTTAGGAAGCTTGTTGGATACCATGAAAATCACCTCGAGTTGTCTCTGAAGAAGACGATAGTATCGAAACATTAGGTCGCTGAGTCGAAAAATTGTTCTACCTGGAAACTCCGCACGGCACAAGAATATCGTCATAACAAACAACTATGATAAGGAGAGAGCAAGTAAGAAAATGCAGACTCAAAAGGCTGTGATAGTTTTATCTTAATATAGTCCATTTGACGAATGATAGATCACCCGCATTTAATGATTGACATAACTGTGAAGCAAAAGACATACAAAACAGCACAAAAGATGTCAATGGTGCGGTCGCCAGATGAAAGTCGTCAGGTTGTTCATTGTGTCCAAAGCTTTGCTCTGATAAGGATGGAAAGGTCGCCGCTGTCTTCGAGAACGGATCCACACCGACTCCTCGATGAGGGTTTCGGGTTTGCGGCTAAACTCTGAATTGTTTGATAGTAAGCGAGCGCGCCCAGTGGAGCGGCTGATATCATGTTACGCGAGGCGTCGGATTAATAGAGTTCATCTTTAAGACATCAATATTGAACAAGGAGGTAGGACGACCCGATCTTGAAGCTACATGATTAGGCAATAAACGCACATACGAGCAATGGGCAAGGAACTGTTATACAAATACTCTACTACGACGGCATGATATAAGTCAGCTCTACGTATAAAGAGCTTCGCCCTTCGAAGGTGAAAGACGATTGGCATGAATGGGAAGGAGAAGGGGAGTCGACGCTGTTCGGTGTCGTTGTCGCCAGAAGTCTCCTCGTTGCTTCGGTCTATGGACTCCGCCCTGAAAGGTTGAGTCATACTGAGGTTCTGCAGTGCATATACAGTAAACCGACGCTGTGAAATGCGACCTCGCTTACACCTCTCACATTTACACCAATTCCGTCCCGGACTTAAAAGACTGAAGAGCGGAACTCACTGTGACGGGACATTACCCGCGAAAATACCATTCGAGAGTCAATACTGGAACTATGGCATTGATCGACGCTGCCCAGTCGAGGATCCGCAGCCAAAACGGTACGGTCGTCAAATATCTGACGTTGCCCAGGATGAACTGGCCATGATGGCATCGCGTGATTGCTGCGTTGACCCTTTGTAATTGTTTAAGAAGTCAGCTGAATTAGTGGAAACGTTTGTTCTGGTTGGTGGAAGAATAACTACCTCTTTTTCACGTCCTTGGACGTAGTTCACAGTGGTCAGCTCGACGCCGAGTTGGTCGAGGCGTGTCTGAAGATGGCGTGACTGCTCTTTGTAGAAAGATATTACGCAGACCTGAGCTTGTTGGATGCGATTTCCTAACGGCAGTTCGATTATTCGAACGCAGCCATGAGATTCGTCCGTGTTAAAATGCGACCTAGTGGCTGCCTTCTCGGAGCGGCCCTTCAATATTGAGAAACATAAAGGGGATTCCCGGGATGGGGAAACGCATAGCGGACAGCAAGAGATGTCGCGACTCGGAATCGGTACCCCCTAAGGAGTGTGCCATCGTAAGCCACAAGGTTAGGGAGCGCATTTAGAGCGGGGTGCGCCCTGAAGGTTGTAACCAGAAGAGACACCGGCACGGCTTCGGCTCCCACTAGGACACTCATGACGTTGCGAGCGCCAAAAATGACTGGTCGAAGTTCGTTGACATCGAGCATGGGGCTCAAGTTGGTGTATATCCCTTATGTAGCACTGCTTCGCTTCCGGAATGCGGCTAGCTATGGCAGCCAGGGCGGGCCCGGGTACCTGAGACGCTTCGTCTCCTATTATTGCACCAAAGGAGCTCGAGTATCTACGAAAGAGGCCGTTTGCCAGGTCCGTCGAATTCAGCAGCGAGCCCGCAGTGAGACAAAGGATGGCCGGACGTTGGACACGGAACATAAGCATAACCATTTTCTCTATGGGTTGGGAGACGGAGCGCTCCGCAATCCCATATTCGTTTTGGCCCTCTTCGGACATGTAGAGGAACATAGTGGGGTCTTCTAGGCACCGCTCAAGGAGCTCTCGTTTCTCCTTGAATCCTCTACAGAATTCTCGCTCAGCTGCACCGAGCTGAGCCTCATAACGATCGCCGAGCGATTTTAGGACTACAGTTAGGTCTACCCCCGTGGGATATAGGTTGTCGGACGCTGCGGTGTCCGATAAATAGCGAACAACCTCAAGATGAGCGAAGTCATCGAGGTTTAATAAAGTCTCTGTAAATTGGGCAACCGCCGCATTAGAGTTGCTGTTACAACTACTGTTGATGGTGGTCGCGACGAGAAGAGCGCCGCTATTATAGCTCCCGCCACCATCTTATCTATGCCAAGAGCCGCTTGAATGGCCACAATCGGCTCGTTGCTGACCGCCAGTCGAACGGCTTCCGCTTGGTCATTACTCAGAACCATAGTTGTTCCGCGAATCTGAAAGGACGAGCCAACCATGATAGGGTCGCCGGCCTCCGCCTGATCCATGGGAGCATCCTGGTGTNCCCCCCCCAGACCAAGTTCGCTATCCTACTGGCGAGCGAAGCGGGACTCATATCGGCGAAGGTCTGCATATACGCGATAGATACGTAAATAGGGTTGGCACGATTGGTCTGTCTGCACGTCTATTACAACAAAGCTTAGCGCGCCAGAGTGGCGACCATATCTGTAAATCGCGTCGCTGATGCTGTGGTGTGGCCAAATAAACGCTCCTATAGTGACGCTTAGAACAAGTTGGACGGGGAGATTTCCACGCGTGCTATCTTCGCTCGGCAAATGGTACTTGACCCAAGGATATGCAAGGCCACGGGGCGCTGAAGAACCCAACCAGCTTCGAAGTCCTATCCGGAAGCCCGAACCTCGCGGGATACTGACATGGACGGGTTGTCGAGGCCGTTAGTCTGTGGGAGAGGCGATCGTCCTCCGCGGATTTGTTCGCCGCCAGGGTGGAGCACGCCACGTTAAATAACTTCGACATATGTAACCTTGCCTCGTCGCGGTTGCGGCGGTAGTTCTTGAAGGGACCTGCGCGATCAGCTGACCACGCGTAGTCACTTTCCTGCAGCCGCCAAACCCGGAACAGAACTAACCCTTCATCGGGGTGCATGGGGAGGAACTGACGGACCAGCTTGCACAAGGCTATACGGGCCACGGAGGAGGCCGACGGTTTCGGAAATTACATGGCGCAGGAGACGTTAGCCCGCGTGGTAGCCATGACGATATACCCTAGTAAAAATCACAGATCGAGTAAGTCAGGGTAATGGCGCCGGGCACTCCTTCAGACACAGCCCTAACGTAGGCGACTGTTCCTACTCGCGTGAATTTGCGCGACAATATGATGCCGTAAATTGGCTCCGAGAGCGTTACTGGCGTCACGAATGCGAATGATTTTGCGAAAAAGTAGGTGGAGTTCATGTCGAGCGCTGTAGTGCGGGGGTATCGCGACGCGGTGAGGGTCTTCTCGGAGTTCCGTAGAGCTTGTCAAGTGGGCTTCATATCATACACCGATACTTTGGCTTTGTCGAATCCGCGCAATCCCGTTAGGTCGTTGATCGCATATTGATCGAGGACAATGCAATGGAGATCCCTGCGGTCTGGACTGACCAAAAAGAAATCCTCGGTCTCGAGGATGACTCCGGTTCCCCAACTTCTCGACACTACTTGGTAGAAGGCCGGCCGGTGCTGGTCGCGTGTGGTGGGATCAATAAGGGACTGCGGAGGGCCGTCAGTGTTAAGGGGGATGTGATCCAGGTCTATATCATTATATCTTCCCTGTCGCACTGCCACGATCGTGCCTTCGGTAATATATCGAAGTTCAATGAAATCCTCGAGATGCTGCAGCTCTATGAATGGGATGGGGTCCGGGTAAGGGTGCCTACGAACTACGAAGTTGGGAAACATTGACCGAACGAACTTGATGCTCATATACGCCGCGTCAGGGAAGTGCCTGTAGGTTGCTACCGGAGACCGACGTATCGCGACCAAGGGTGGGGGCTGAGTAAGTGATTCTCACGAACCCGGGGTGGGATATCTAGCAGGTGAGGATAATAAGGAGGCTGCGGACACACATTGTGTCGTGCTACCGGAGCACGATCACGTCGAGAACGATGGCGAAACCTTCCACCGGCGGGAGCGCCGCTCGCGCTGACGTGCACTATCCCTCCACGGCAACGGAGAGGTGCAGAGAGTGCAGGAGGAAGTGGTATCACCGATGGTCCTGCGCCTTCCGGCCACCCGATTGGTCCAAATGTGAGGTCTGTTAAGCGGGCTTAGCGAAACTAGACGATGCGGGCACAGCTGGAGAAAGGAGGGACAGATCCCCTATTGACTGTGCAAGCTGGCCTGCGCCAGCTTCCATCGATGCTGCTGGTTCCAGCGTGGGAGCGAGAAGAGCTTCCTCCGATAGGTCGAGCTCTGGCAGAGCGAATGAAGAAGAATCCATCGCATCATTGTTGTCGAGGGCTGACAGATCTGAAATCTGAAGGCCAGAAAGGGTGGGAGCTTCTTGTTCTAGCTCGGGAGACCGCACTGCGTCTACGACCGAGGCCGTTGCTGGGTATTCAGCGTGAATCACGTCTATGTTTGGACCGGATCCCGGTGCGGAAGAAACTGATGCAGACTCACCTGATTGGTCCGATGCTACCGGATCTGTGGCGCACTGTCCATGGCTTGAGAGAAAGAGAGTTAAGAGTCGGTTCGAGTTTCCTGTAAGAGTCGTATAAGTAGTAGTCAAGGCTAACTACCGGAGTACGAGCGTCGCGAACGAAACGAGCACCGTACGGAAAAAATCGACGCAGAGAACGTATGCAATCGAAATACGTTAAGATATCCAGAGAGCTTCAGGTTTCAAGGGGGACGATTCGCAGGGTCTATTATCAAATAGTGCTCCAAAAAGTTGACCGAATAGGTCACTGTATGCGTCATAATCTTACGAAGGAACGCAGACGTATCATATCGTTTAGTATTTGGGCGATACACGTATAGAGGAAGAGGACGTGGAATATCGCTGAGGTGAGGAATAAAATACGAACATGCTACTTATATAATCGGCTAAGTGTGTCTGTTGGTGTGTTTGTGTGTGTGTGTGTGTGTGTGTGTGTGCGTGCGTGTGTGTTTGTGTGTGTGTGTGTTGTGTGTGTGTGTGTGGTGTGTGTGTGTGTACGTGTGTGTGTCAGTATGTGTGTGTTTGTCTGACCGGAAATTCATAACTCCTGTCCCCGTGGACGTAGAACATTCAAATTTGCAACGAATACAGATGACAGGATGGGAACACTGATGGTAGGGGGTGGGAGGTGACAACAATTGACAGGAAGTGATAAGGAGCCTTAAAAGGCAAAAGCCACAGGACCCATATTTCCCTATGTATTGTCGATGAAGTCTTGACACTTTGGGAGGTGATGGAGGATGTGAAGGTACCGTAAATGATTGGTGACAGGGAATGATAGCGAGTGATAGGAACTGATAAGAAACCATAGAAGGCGAGAGCCACTAGATCTATAAGATCCACTAGATCCACTAGATCTAGATCACTTTCTGTTAATAATGGAATCTTGGAATTTTAATAGGTTACGTAAGATGTAACCGGATCGTAGGTACTCGACGACGGGATCGAGAATGATTGGTGCCGGGCCACTGGCTGATAAAACTGACAAGGGCTAATGAAAATCCTGCAAAGCGTAGATCCACTATAATGATGGCATTAATAGTGGAGCCTTGACAGTTTGGCAATTGTGGAGTATGGCGGGATCGTAGACGATCGATGATAGGAACTGATAACAGCTGATAACAACTGATAAGAGCCCTTATCAACTGAATTTAACTAATGTGGTATTTACGATGTATATATGATTACGACTATTGGATTACGACCGCTACTCAGCAAGGTTTGTAACTCGGTGGAAGATCAAGGTTACTTCACGTTTTGATATCATTTACGTCAAAGCTCATCCGACCGCCAATTGTTCGGGATTCTCAACTAATGATGTACCCGTGGAGGAAAGAAGGTCCAGTGATAACGACATTTGATAATGGTGGGCATGTGGTGCACGCATTAGCGTGCGCAGCCCAACTGGTTTATATGAAGATGGAATCCTCATGAAGGTATTCGATGAATCCTGCGGGTGGAACCACGCTGACGTCGGGAGAGCAATAGTGCTTCCCAGCAATAGAAATAGCGAAAGTGCACCAAGCGGAAACAGAAATTTGACCTGAGACAAGGGAGTCATACCAGATCTAGAAGGGAGAACGGCAAGCCGCAGGAAGAACTTTGAGCTAATTCTCCGCAACGTTTAGTGAGAGCATGCGCTCTAGCTTCAGATCCTTCTAGTGCTGATTGGTCTTCGCGCGGAAAGACAGAGAGCGCTCGATTGTTCGCGTGCCTTCAAAAGGTCATGAGACTGATCATGGCGAGCAGGATATAGCTAAGAAGATGCGAGAATAATGCGGCAAACGACGGTCAAGTGAACGAGAACGCACATTATAGGAAGGGGTACCTGCATGTCTACGCTGGCCCCGTGGCGAGGGGAACTGCCGAGCCAAGTGCCCGCTGCCTCCGCAGTTGTAGCAGGGTTGGGTAGGTCCTCCTTGAGTGTCTCGTGAGTATCCATCGTTGCGCTGCTTCTGAAATGGACGGTTTAGATAAAACCGATGATTTGGAGCTTGATACCGACCCTGCCTAGGGCTGAACGCTTGAGGGTGTTGATCGCGCCTGGGACTGAACCTTCTGGGAACTCCTCCAAGACACGCTCCTTCTGGGTAGCTGGACCCTGGTCTGTAGTGGCTGCAAGGACCAAAATGAGCAGGCGATTAGCAAATGTTGCAGAAGATTCACCTAATTGCTGCTTACAAGCGGCGGACAAAGCTTGCCGTGCCATGTACTTGTGCTGAGGTCCTTCGAACGACTTCCTGAGGTGGTCGACGATGGCGTCGTAGTTCTCGCGGTTGTCCAGAGGGAGCTCACCGGCTTTCTCTCGTGCTGCCCCATCCAAGTAGCCGATGAGGAACCAAGCCTTGTGCTGTGGTGTATACGAAGAGGACCGCACCACTCTTCTAAACGACGTAGCCACTTAGAAAATTGCATCGAATCTTCACCAGACCCGACGAAAGGAGCAAGTCTGTGTAAGGGCCCATCCGGGCTGCTACGACAGGAATATTGTCAATGCGCTTACCTACCGCTGCAAACGTATTATTGAGATCGGCCAACAGGGAAGATGTACCTTGGCTAATTCGGTGTGGCAGCATGTCGGCGACCCCCTTCAATTCCGTCCGCACCTCGTTGGTGGCGTTCACCGTGGCGTCGCGGAGAGCTTTAGCGCGTCTCCCCTTCACCTCGGTGTTGTCAGCGATGTTGGAGATGACTTGCGATAGTCCATTGGTGATCGAGTCGGTCGAACCGTTAGAAACAAGTCTAGGTGGGGGGGGGGGGGGGGNGGGGGCAGCCGCCCCAAGATTTGGAGAGTTACCCCGAGATGTGGAGTGAGACTGGCTCATGAATGAACGAAAACGGAATGGCGGTCCCAAGTGTGGGGTACCAACTTATATGCATGTTTATTAGGGAGGAGAAAGGAGGCGCTCCAATACTGTGCAGTGACTAATGAGGACAAAGAAGAATTATTGAAAGAGAGGAGAAAGGGTCGCGATCTCTGATCTTCGATAAGAAACCCACGAAATTTAAAACGACAGGCATCTGCAGAGACCGTAAGAGAAGACTGAGCTTAGTCAGCAACGTACTGCAGATCGACTACAGAAGGGGTAGGAAAGTATCATATTACCGTTAATAAAGAGCAGATTGAAACAACGATCATAATCTACGAAGTACGAGGACACAAGGTTGATAAGGCGATACTGTAATATTGTGATAGAACAAGGAAAAGAAAATTGCACCGTGACGTCATAGTAACAGGCAACCGGTTAACACAGGTTTTAACGCGTTCGACAACCAACTAGCAACCCCTCTTCCGGGCGAATGGCGCAGGGCGGGTGATTGCCGTTAAGTAGTGATCACCCGTGGCTCGAGGGTCTCTAGTTCGGATCCTTCGCCGCACACCGGGTTTGCGGGCACCTCTACCGCCAAAGTAGGAGATGCCCGCAAGCCAGTGCGTGTCCTGCCCTGTTTGGTTGGCCGGTGTCTTTGACACCGCCAGCCATTTCCCAACTCGCGCGGAGATGGCTGGTCCCTCACTTTCTCGATCCCTAGCAGGTAAGGGGGACTGGGGGAGCCTCGAGCCACACCAGTGAGGGGTTTTGGATCGTTAACAAATGTCTCTGGGCCAACCGGCCGTAATACTATACATACTTACGTCTTCGAGTATCCATTGCTTCATTTCCGCGATAACATAACACCACCGATCACGACTTCACAACTGCACAAAATGAACCTCACCATCACAACTTGTTACGCTCCTTACTACAACTACCGACCTTGTCGGTTATCACCTCTTCACCACCGCCGACCCTGTCGGCTATCAAATCCTTACGTCGAAATTTGCTGCGCAGCCACGACGATTTTCTCTACCTCCATTTCCCTGAAATGGGGTCCAAGCACTCTTCAGCTTCAACATTTCCATTACCTCCTTTTCCCTGAGATGGGCACTAAGCCTTCCTCGGCTTCCACACATCCACTGGTACCTCTTAAACAAGTCCAAACTTCTGACCAACCGGTCGCTTGAAAGAGGCACTTGAAGAAAGGAGCGCATCTGGCTGGAGTGTCAGAAGAAAGCTGCACATCTGAAGAAAGGCACCGCTCCGTCAAATTCCAGAAGAAAGACGATGTTTGAAGAAACACTAGAAGAAAGGCGCCGTCTGCAGGCGTCTGACGGAGGAGTTACGCTTAGATATATAGCTGGAGAAAGAGCCGGGTGTGATCAAAAAGAGGGTACTGCAGTCCTTGTTCGAAGTGGCCATCCTCGTGAGTCGACACCGTAATTAAGATCCCTACTGAAACCTCATCCCTTCTTCAACCATAGCGAGGGGTGAACCACTTGCTGCTAGCACTAAGCGAGCACGCCCAGTGCATGATATAAGTCAGCTTTACGTATCAAGGGCTTCGCTCTTCGAAACGAAAGACGATGGGCATGGGATGAGAAGAAGAAGGGGAGTCGACGCTGTTCGGTCTTGTTGTCTCCTCGTTGCTTCGGCTTGTGGACTCCGCCCTAAAAGGTTGAGTCATACTGAGGTTTTGCAGTGCTTATACAGTAAACCGACGCTGTGAAATGCGCAACGCTTACATAATCCATTTCATCGCTGCGCCTGTACTGCTGCAATGCACTAAAATATTATTTCAGAGTTGTTTTCAATTGGACGTATAAGATCTTCAACCAAGATGTCTAATTGGTGTCAAATTCAGTCACTTCCGGCTAAAGATAGCATTAAGGTGGACTGGGCTCTTGAACTATATTCGCATTCTTGGGGAAATTAACCTTTGGAAACTGAAAGTAACCACAAACACAGAGAAAAGATTGAATGTTGAATAGAGAGGAAACAAATAATAGGAAAGTCCGAAAGAAAGAAAATTTTAACAGAAGTCAAAGGCATCACCAAGCTGGGGCTCGGTTGCCAACCTGCGGGCGCTTGCAGAGCACAGAGCTCAGCATTGAGCACTGTAAACTGAAAGATGTCAGTAGTGGAGGGTTAGTAATCATGGTCGGTGGCAGCCTTCGAATTACGTGCTCGAATGCTAAGGCCGCGTCGCAACCGCTCATTCGTGGAATTTGTTTGATTTTAGGGTTTTACTTCTCTTGTTTTTTGTTTTCATCTATTATTATGGCTAATGTGGTGTTTGTTGAAGTTGTGCTTATACTACTTAGAAACTAGGTGATGATAACTTTCCTTCAACTCAGTAAAATCAACTCCGCTTCTAGTCAGACTAGGTCGACCTTCCTGTTAGGCAGGATCATAGCATGTGACCACATTTTGCTGCTATGTAGTTTTCTACTTCTCAATCTTTCTTTTCTTGTAATGTCGGAGGGTCAACCAGGGATAGCTTCGGCGATTCATTATGATTTTTTGCCTACGATTGTTGGAATTGTTTTTACCCATATATTTCATCGTAAACGTGCCTTGTTACTTGCGGTCAAGTACGATTCAAGGTTTATGCTTTTTATCCGTGACCAACGCTAAGTGTCCTTACACATCGAGAATTACTTCTCAGCGATGAGCACCTGATTACACTCATCTCGAAACTTTTCCTAAAAATTATATTGTTCGAGTTTTTCGTGGGGAACAACAGCCAACATTCCATGGTTTAGCATGATTTGACTTTGGTGTGTTTTGATGCTCCTACTTTTCGCATAATTGTAGGGGACCATCCGGACCAGATGCCGAAGCACTGAGCTAAAAATTTGCTGTTCTTGATTCCCCGAATACTTCGTTTTGAACACCTTCCCAAGCTAAAGTGGAGTTAGTGAGTTTATAAATAGCAGTGAGTAAGGTGCTATTTATAAACTGAGGGGCGGCTGCGAAATTCGCTGTGGGACCGCAGTACCGTAACCCGCGCTCATGTGCTTAGTTGCGGCTGGCCTAAATTTAAAAGTGAAATAAAAGTTACCAGGGTGAGAAATGTACGGAAAAAGTGTTGGGTGACAGCTGCAAGTTATAATAGTAGGTAATAATCAGTAAGGTTAGGGCGACAAACAGGTATTCAAGTTCTGAAAACTTCTGCTAGTTTGATGTAGGACTTTCAAAGCAAAAGTCTTGTTGTGGTATAAGCAGTGACAGGCACTCGATGATTACTCCCGGGTAGCACAACCCACACCCTAGTTGCTTTAGAGGAAGATTCATAATGATGATAAATCCTAAAAGGAACAAATGTGCCCGCACATGCACAAACGATTCCTCAACTAGAGCGCAATGCCTAAAGTTCCAATTTAACGTGAGTACTTTCTCCAAAGGAGTTCTTACAACACACCTGCCTTTGGCTCAATCAGTCGAGTGAAGCGCCTCACCCAACACCTTCCCTTTTCTGTACATTCAAATGAAGGTGTTGGGTGCTGTGTGCTCCTTTCCTTTCATCCATTCCCCATCCTGGTGCTTTCATTTCAGTTTAAATTTAGTCCAGCAGCAACTAATCACATGAGCGCGGCGCGCGTTACGGTATTGCGGTCCCACAGCGAATTCCGCAGCCGCCCCTCAGTTTATAAATAGCACCGTAAAGTAGCACTGTATTTCTCTCATTTTCTCTTCCTAATTTCCGTTGTGATAAGCAGAACAATAAGTTTTAGTAGCTGCTGCAGTAAATTGTTAGCGATTACATTGACAATTTTAATTTGACGCCGATATTAAGTGAATATGGTAATGGAAGTGCTTAAATATGATGAATTAAAGTAAGGGAAGTACGAGAACGATTAAAATGAAATATCGATGGAGTTTTCTCACTCAAGCTGTCAGCCAAGAATGTACTTGGCGGCATCCACAGCTGGACGGCGAGGGAGCCTTCACCGAACCCAGTGCGAAGATGTCCGTTTTGGAAAACCAGCTGATAGAATGTGTAAAAAGTAAAATATTATATAAGGACAGGACAATAAGAAGTGTATCATGAGGTATTAATCTCTCTGTACTGTTCAAAGTCGATATTAGATGCTTCGCATCATAACACTTTTAGAAGCGTTTTAATCTAGATGAGATCCGAATCCTATCTTACACAAGGACCTTGTAAGAAAAAGTTCCACAATGTTTGACCTTACTTTCCCTCGAGAAAAAGAGTCATGGTAACGGTTTGCACATGAACATCGTTCTTTGCCTCAGGAACGATGCCTGTACTTGAGATAAAAGGAACTGATATCCATTTTCTCTCATTCTCAGAGAACATATTTTGTCGTACTGATTTGCTTGGATGGAGGATTTTTTACCGAAATCTCCATGGTCGCCAGGCACGCATACGGCAGTTGTTTCACGGAAATTTCGAAATTTCCGCAACCATCCATTCGGATTTTCAACTCTTACGCCTCCTTTGCGCACTCCGTCAGGCGGTGAGCGCGGCATGTTCGGACATCTATTTGTTTAGGTGACTGTGACTAATCTTGTGTTATTTCAAGGGTGTAGAAGGGATGGACTGTGATTTGATCCCACGATTATCCCCCAATAAGTACTAGTCCAGTCGTGCCACAATGTGTTAATTTAGGCGCCAATATTAATTCGTTAAAAATCATAAACATAACGGATAGAGGGGCACGTTTACAGACGCTAAAAATCATGTGTGTGTACACAAGCGCAGGCGCGGGGGGGAGTTCGATTTAATTGCTACTCTGACACTATTATACTCTCATTCAATTCAAATCTCGCTTTTTCCTCCTCCTACCTCTTCGCCTTCGTTCGCCCCTAGACAGCCTTTTACCCTTTCAATTTGAATTGATATGTTTTCAGGCCATGGCACCCCAGTTTCCTGATTTTAGACGAGTTCGAAGGCGAATACGCAGAACGTTGTGTTATGGATCGAAGCAACCGCAGAATCTGAACTTACCGCTTTCAGGTATATTGTATGCCTTTTTAATTCTTTTACAGCGCTTTGAGAGGCTCTACTGTTTGTAGAGAAGGGTAAGATAGCAAGATAGCAAGAGCGTGTACTCTTGTCATTATTATTGCTATTCATAATTTTTCATGCTAAGCACGCTAGGAATTCGTAATTCTTCTTGAGTGTGCCACATTTTCGCTTTGGTAAAGGGGTAGTGATGTCCGAAGATGTCAAGGTGTAAAGTATAAGAGTCTTTGATTTAATTCCCCAGTGCTCGGTAGTATGCTAGTGTTTGCTTGAAAATCGCTTTCTGTCTTTTTAGGTTTCAGTGCTTTTTTGGCATTTTTTTCGTGGTTATGATTATTATAGACATTATTTTGTTTTTTGTTTTGATCATGCGTTCAAATCGAATTGCAGAGCTAGTTGTGGACTACTTCAACAAACGAAGTCCTTTTGATTACTTGAGTCCGGAAACGTCAGCAAGCATCTCGGGTCGTGGGTATGCCGATCCCTGTACTCTCGTCGTTGCCATGGTTTACCTCGATCGACTTAGGGTTAACAATAAGGTACAAAGCTTCCTAAGACATTGTTTCTTTTCAGAGTATTTTGGATTAGTTAGCTGGTAACATTTCCTTTTCCCACCTTCTTTGTTACACAAACATCAAAACATGAATAATTTCATCGGAGTGTGCCATTTCCTTAAATGACCTTATGATTTGAGAATATAAGCGAATATATATTAGTCACATTTTTTTTGCCAGTGGAAACTTTGTTTTTGATATCTTTCGAGATTTGAGATATTTATCTGTTCTTCTGTCGGCTTAACTTCAGCGGCATATGTGAGTTTCAATAGCATAAATACTCATAAATGATCAAATCATAATTTGATGGACAGCAGAGGTAGCTAGCGACAGTTTTTGCGCATGATCATCCCAGTTGCTTCGTTTATTCTTTTGTGAAGTTCATCTAGAAAAATTTGCTTAATCTGCTCACAGCGGTCGGCGTCGTTACATAATGGAAAGAAAATATAGAAATTCTCTAAGATTGCTTGACTTTTGACTTTTCTTTTGCAATCATCCTAAAATATTGGGAGAAAAGGCTGTTTAAACTCCTAGATTATAAAATGTGATCCTTGTCTTTCCAGGTGTGGTTCGAATCGTCTGACCCCACTGATCTTTATCTGCCCGCATTGGTACTAGCATCAAAGTTTCTCCATGATTCGGACACATATGATAGAGCATCAAATGCTGAATGGTCTGAAGCGGCTAACATTTCGACACAACATCTAAATCAGTTGGAATGGGAATTCGTGCAGAAACTTGTTAGTTTTGCCGTCTTTCTCTATAGGTTGTTCTATTCGTAGAACTATTTTTTTTTGTACGTTAGAGTTCACTATTTCTCAGAACTGGAATGTGATGGTGGATCAGAACGAGTTCAATCGTTGGTTGGATTTCTTCGAATATTGGGTTGCAAATGACTTCCTAACGAAGAATGGTTTTTGTACCTACAATGAAGTTGCTCAACTCAGCTCAACACTACCCCTTTTACCCATGCTTCAGTCACTGATTTCATGTTTCAGTTTGATAACTTTAGTGTACACTTTTTCTGTGGTGTCATTGTTTGCTGTACCATGTTCATTGTCGCGTCTAGATTTCGGTATTATCGAGAATTCAACCAGAGAGGTCGCTTCTACTTCGTTGCTTCATTCCTCCGAAAGGAGTGAAATGTTTCTCAACTCTGGAGATGTACAACGTGGATATCCAAGGGAAAATGCCTTCGAGGCGGAAGGAGACAGTGCAGAGACGTCCACTTGTGAATCCAACTCTAGTACATCGGCGTGTGAAATAACTTCCAATCTACTCGTTCGTGGAATCATCGAATTAGGCATGCTCTCAGAATTAGATCACTGCAAAAGTATAAGTCACTTTTTCTCTGATTTGTCATTATACTCGATTTTTGACAAGGTTTCTTGAGACTGTTTATGTTGGTCTACTAATAAACATTGAACGTTAACAATGTATCGTTTCGTTCCCCATTTTTCAATTATTTTTTTTTACCAGGAATAAATGCCTTGTTTTGCGTAACAGCCCTCCAGAAGTATTAGGTTGAGTCATAAATCCTCGGGCAATGCGACAGTGATAAGTTGTAGAGGTCATGACTCGGGAAAGAGCTGACGAATATGGGCGACCGAGGCATCGTTAGATAGAGTTTGAAAAGCTCTTCCAAATACATACTAACGAATACACCTAACCATTTCCCTTCCTGCAACCATGCCCCTGATTCCAAGCCGTCACAATTCCACCTCCGCAGCACCATCCTATTTCTTTTTTTTTACCTGGCCAAGAAACCGCAGCTACCGGTAGACGGATGAAGGGAATATGTAAGGATGACGCCTTCGCCAAAAGCAAAATTCGCAAATGGCACACGAAGTTCGCGTCGGGCGACTATTCCATTGGGGATGATCACCGTCCGGGACACCCATTAGAGTTGGATTTGAACGTGCTATGGAGCCAGATGGAAGCCGATCTGTATCAAACTACTCGCGAACCGGCAGTCACTTTGGGGAGAGTTAGTCCACAGTTATTCGTGGATTGAAGTCAATCGGCTGGGTGCAAAAGCTCGGTCGATGGGTGCCTCATGCTTTGAAGCAGTATGATATGGACCGCCGCGCCGACATGGCACTTTCTCCCCCCACGTACAACGCACCCACTTGTGGCTCGAGCAAATAGTGAGTAGTGAGTAGAGGATTCTTACTCTAACGTTCACAAGCGTGGTTAATGGGTTGACAAAGGTGCGGATGCAGAAGACTTCCCTAAACTCAACGGATACATCAAGAAGGGTTATGCTAGGCATCTGGTAGAGTGTTCACGGTGTCGAATACTGGGAGCTGCTAGGCGAAGGATGTACAGTGACCGCAGACGTCTACGTTAAGCAACTGAGGAATTTGAAGGCGAATCTCGAAGCTACACGTCCACACCAGCAAAAAGTTTACTTCCGACACTTACACGTTTACACGACAAAGCTCGGCCATACATTGCAAGAACATTCAAAACTGAATCAATGAACTTCGGCAGGACAATTTTACCACACTCACCATGTTCCCCAGACTTGGCTTGTTCGGATAACCACCTTTTTCCAAATCTCTAACGTCATCTGGGTGGTCAAGACTTTTGAACTCGCGATGATATCAATATGGCACTCGATCAGTTCTTCAAGGAACAGCCCTCAGCGTTCAGGAGCAAGGGCATCTACGTTCTGTCCATGCGTTGGCGAAAGACCATCGATGCCAATAGGGCATATTTCAAATGGTTCGCTATTATCGTTTGAAAATTGTTAGGTAAATATAATCATTGTCAATTTGCCCGAGGACTTATGACTTACCGTAATATGTAGTTTGGAAATAAGTGGAAATAAATCCTTAACATATTATATAATAGTATTGGGTACGAAAAGTACTATGCTTTTCACAGGTTTATAATTATTATTATAAAGAGGGTGAATTAGGTTATTCGTATAAAATACCTAGTCATCTATTTGATCGAACACTGCTTATCCATCCTTTAGACATGAGTTGTTGTGCTTACGGGAAACAGTTATATTTCGTTTTTGTTTTTACGTACGAAGTGCTGAATGTTTTTACAACTGCATTTCGATATTAGTTTTACAAAACGAGTTTGGTTTCGGAAAGAAGTGTTCAATGACGAATCAGTGATTAAGTAAGAGAGGAACATCGCAAGGAGTAGTTTTCAACGAATGCGTACTTCTGGAGGTCCTTTTTCCTTCACCTGTGTCTGATAAAGACGCTGGAACAGGAAGTAATAGAGCATTCCGCATAGCTCTGTGGAGCTTTCGAGAGAAAAAAAAATCCAGGAGTATCTAGTGCCTGGTCACTGTTCCTGTGTTACCTTCCGTCTCTAGCACGGATGCAGTTGTTCTTCTTATACAACATACATCTCTTGAATTACACGAGCTCATCATTATATGTTTATCTTCTTATTACACAACTACTGGTTAAGCTCAATATCAAGGCACGGCCAAATATATGGCACTGATAATAACGTGGTAAGGCTAACATATGGCAAGGTCAAGCATGCAGCAAGGCACACATATAATTGAACAATAAATTGTTTAAAATTTAGGAAACAATTGGATTTAGAATTTTGTTAATTATTTTTCTTGAGTCAGCCTAGTACTACTTTGGTATTGGAACAAGATTGGAGTAAGAGGCAGCTTACTAATGCTAACACAATGGGTTTACTTGTCGTGGCATTATTGGGTGACATTAATGATCATCACGAAGTCTTCAGCCGTTAAGGCAGGCAAGACACTAATAGGCAAGACTGGTGTAGAAGACAATTCCTAATAAAAACGAGGCGAAGACAATGCCATAAAACCTTGAGCCCTTAGGGCATCTCGAGCTGTCGAAGTACGTTTTGAGTCTTCGAGGTACTTTTTGAGCCGATGAGATCGTCAGAGCCGACGAGATCGTCTAGAGCTAGTGAGACCGTCTTGAGCCGATGAGATCGTACAGAGCCAATGAGATTCATCAAAGCAGTTGCGATAAGCACGGTAGACCAAACCGGTGTGACCTTGACCGCATGAAACTCAAGCAAATTTGTTCATCTTCCAGAATCTGCAGAAAAGGACATTAGTCATAGGTTGTTCATCAATCCGTACTCCAAGTAACTAATGGATGAAGTTGTCAAGCCAAGTAAGTAAGTGGGTAAGAAGAGTAAAGTCAAGCAAATGAGTAAAAGGAATTCAAAAAGGGTAGAATTATAAAGGATAAAAATTCACTTATCCAAATTCTTCACTATGCTCGATCTGCGTGGTGTTCTTCGTATAGTGACGTCATAGCTCGATAAAAATTTATCACATTTTTTCTATCTCTTTGTCAAGTTCATCATTTTTGAGGCACACGGCATGGTGATGAGTCTGGCTATAGCATACACGACACGCTAGAGTTCGACGACAATTGCCCGGAGGGTGGACATACAAGCAACGAAGACAACGTCTTTCTGTCGCGATGCGGACACATCTTTCACGGAAATTGGTTACTTTGCGGCACTCTGCAGTAAAATAATTCCCTCTACAAAAATGGCTACGAATGATTTCCGGAGAACGTCTGCCGCTGCCGGATGGCCCGAGAGAAGAATCCTGAAAAGGAGAATCTTTCCGCTTGGGGCTAGACCACCTCGCTGTACTGCGTGGACTCGCCACTCTATACGTATTTATCGTACCCGACTTCGATGTTTCGTCCTTGCTAGAGCCTTGATCCGGAGCTCTAGCCTCCGGTTCGGGAGCCTGTTCCCTTTGGGTATGATTTTTGAGCCTCCGATCTTAGCTTGTCCAACATCTCAGTATGGAGTCGGGCCACTGCTGACGTCATAGTCTGCAAATCCGCAAAGGCATACATTAATGCCGCAGCAGCCGCTGCGAATAGATGTTTGATACGAATGGCGTTAGATCATATTCATTAAGAAGATCCGTTTGTTTGCGATTAACTTCAGTTGGGTTCAAGATGTGCGGCAATATTAAGTCCGACGGAGATTGACGATGCTTCATGACGTTGCACATGAGTGGAAGAAGTCAAGAAGAACACTTGCCGATTTCCAGTACTTCGAATTGTCCGCCAAACGACTATGAAACTGAGTAAGCTTCATAGTTGCGTGATGGACTCCTCTAAAATGCTGCACTGTGAGATAGACCGAGTATTTCTGAACCGCAGGATAGTCCACTTCAGCTTTTCTTGGGCCCAAAGTCTAGTCCACAATTTGTTGACGAACAGACGGGTAGTGTCGTAGGAAGGTATCGATGAATAAGAAATCGGTAGACGCCATCTGGTGCAGTCTAAACGTCCGGTCAAAGGTAACTGCCATGATCAAAGACTGCGCAATGCGTATAGGTAGACGATCCTCTGGGGGGACAGCGCTGTCAGTATTCGCGTCTTCTTAGTCCGTCGTCTGTCTGTATTCGGTGGAAACTCCTGTGTCGTGTAATCAAGTCGACAGAACTTATTGGTCTTGTGTCCCGCGAAGACCTTCCTGAAGATGGAGGATTGTCAAACTGGGACAGTGCCGAGGGCGATACATCGGAGCCGAGCGAACCGCCGGAAGAAGAGCGATCCCTTTAAGCGCAGTAATAGCGAGAAGAAGAAATGAATTCCGTATTAATGGGGACCAAGGAAAAATAATACGAAGAATCAGACTGAGCGGATACAATGACTGCATCAAGTTTAGAAGATGTTAACTTTATAGGTTCACAGGCTGAACCCACTGTCGAGCCTGTGCTCGTGGGCGTCGATTCTTGTTCATCGCCACCTGTATACCGCTTTCGTTCACGGCCCAACATATCGCACTTTCGCTCAAAATGTCTTGAAATAAAACTGCTGCACTATACACATTAGCTACTGTTTAGATACGAAAGCACCCGAATTACAAATAATAGATCGTGACGGTGGCGAATATGCAATTTCAAGTGGGATGAATGAAGGAATAATTGCCATAGTCTGCAACGAATCGCGACAATAGCAGCGATGATGCACATTTGGAGCGGTTATATCCTGCTGTGAGTCAATATTTCTCGAAGGGATGAGTATCTCTTATTGAAAAATTGGAAAGAGAGAAAGGAAAGTGAAAGATCATTGAAGAAAGGAAAAGCAAATGATAGACGAAAACCGTGAAGTTAATGAAATGTTTGTAAAAATCCTAAGGTATCCGATACTTTTGATGTCGTATTGCATAAAACCAGAACCAATATGATCACTGTGCCACGGTACATAGGAAGGCTACCTATACAAGAGTAAGTCTTAAATCGGAGGGGGCATAAGGTCGAAGAAGGTCGATATATGTATAACTGCTTACAAGCATTTTGAGAGCCTTTGAAATCAGTAATCAAATGAAGAGGTCATTGGGGAGCGTAGTTTTGTATCTGTGCCCATACATTCGCTTACATTCCTTGGAAAGAAATGACATTCAAACCCTTGGCAAATTTACTGCTGAACAATGATTTAATGTGCACCTTGCATAGAAACGGCAATATCCATAATGATCAGACAGCTGAATCACCGCTCTTACTGACTGACAAATGAATTACTGCAGGACAGAAAGATCTGAGAATCGGGCTGTCATTGGGTATTGACTCAGACAAAGAATTATGTCAAAGGTACAATTAACTCAGAATAGAATTAGCCAATATCCTAGGTTATTGCTCCGTTAATAATAACGAGTTAAAAGTCTTTCACGGATCGGTAGCGATATTCAGCGACATCATGGCTGCACTCATGAGTTAGAATGAAGTAGAAATCGAACTAGTCGAATTTAGTAGCTAGTGGTGATTAGTAAATAGACAGTAGTGAGTGATATCCGAGGGCAGGACGGCGGATAGAGATACTTAGTTTTGGTTGGTCATTGTAAAGAAAAGCTCAGGGCTACAAGCACGAATTCGATAATTTACAGTATGCGCTCAGAGCTACTTAACCAATTTACTTAACAGAAAATTAAAAGGAAAGGAGATGTTTGATTGTCCAGTGTCGAATCCTATTGCCTTTCATAATACGCAAGTCCTTATATATGATCCGAAGGGACAGATTTCATAATAACGCTCTTGCCGTTTCCATGTGCTTATCCTTAAAGGGCGCTTCTTGGCTATAGAGCATGTCATGTCATTCTTGGAGTGTGCCCGAAACAAGTGAATGTCGGCTGGCAGGCGCCAGTTACTGAACCTTATAAACGAAAGGAGACGATCCATGTCGTGTTTACGATTATTCGAATAATAAGTCCGATTAGGCAAAATTTCAGTATGGGTTAAGCTAATCACAAGCTTTTGGGGAACAGTTTCGAAGAAAAGTGAAAAAAAGGGGAGTGACAAATGATCGTATGCGAAACTGTTTTATAATTGAGTTAACGGTATTGTGTGAATGAACGCTTAAGTTTAGCAGTCCTGAATGGTTGAACTTGTGTAGGATTTTGGTGTTCAGTTTCTGGATCGTCCTCTTGAGCCACTATTTCTAAGGGATAAAGTTGATTTATGGATCTTTGAAGGCTATTTCCGTTGGAGGTGCGCACTGTTGCTTCTCGAACCTGTGTCGAACTGTCGAAGCGTAGACTTGTTATAATCGCAGTTGGCCATTGACCTCGAGGAGGTTGTTTATCCGCATAAGTACAATATCTCCTATTTGTGGTGTAGGAGAAGTTGACTTGCCCTACCGAGTACGTTCAATTTGATGTTGTGGCAAGGCTAAGAGATAGTCGGTGAAACAAATGGCCCAGAATTGGTCGAGTACTGATGTGGTAGTTCCGTTCCGTTCAGCTAGTCGGTGAGAAGACAAGTCAAGGGTCTAATCGTTCATCGTTGCTGGTACTTGAAGTTGCACAAGAAAATCCACAGGACACAATATGTTAGGCGAATTGGTAGTATCTGGAAATGATGTATGAGAGCAACAATTGAGAGTGGTCTCTAGTTCACACACAAGTGCGTGAAACTGCCGTAGCGGAATGAGAGAACGACCAATGGATTTACGTATAGCGGATTTAACATGACCTACTAGTTTTTCGTAAAAACCTCTTTTTCAAGGAGAAAGGGGGTTATAAATTTTCATTGGATGCGATGACAAGCAAAATAATTAGTCAGTTGCGATGATGTTGTCTGAGCATAAATAACATGTTGTAAGGCGTCGTCCGCCGACCTGAGTGAAGACGAATTGTCATTAAGGAACAAATCAGGGTTCCCTCGACGCGCTATAAAGCGCCGAAATGCGAGAAGGAACTCTTGAGTCGAGTTACCTAGTACTACTTCAAGATGAATGGCTCTAGTGGCCATACAGGTGAAAAGGCAAATAAAGAGTCTGGATGATGTACAAGTATTGAAGTGGACCTAAGTAATCCAGTCGTATATTTTGAAACGGACGTGCCCGGTTAGCCCTATCCTTCGGTAAATTTGACATACCAGGATACGGCAAAGCGTTGAGCTTCCTACAGATAATGCACTTACGTAGACCTTTTGCAACCGTACCACGAATGGATGGAATGAAGTAAGATTTCCGAAGGGCCGCTATTGTAGCATGTACGCATGAATGGGAGTTTACGAAGGATGTAAGTTATAACGAGCTCTAGAAGTGGGTGAGATAGGACTAAAAGTATGGGTAAAGAGGGAAGGTTATCTGCTAGTTGCATGCGCTGAAGACAACATATAAGACTATTATCTGTTCCTTTAGCGTTAAATCGATGTAGCGGTAAACGTTTGAGAATTGCTTTGCTTTTGCGGTAGTGTTCTTTAATGAGGAAAATCTCTGCTTCCCCATATTCCGCAGCGGATATATCAGTTGCACAATTGAACTGTTTGAAATCGAACACTGTGGGGTGACGCTTAATTCTTTCGAAAAGAAAATAAATAAACTTGAGGACGTAAACTGTCGAGCGAACAAGTATAATAGTGACTGATTGAACTATACCTTAATGGTGATATACTATAGTTAACAACTTATGAAGTTGTGAGCAACTAATATTCATTCTGGCTGTGAGAAGCCTCCGCTCATAGGGCAATAAGACCTTGGTAATCGCAAAAATGATGGCTTAGTCTACCGTATATGCTCCTGCGCCTGCGAGGTGGAGAATTGATCTCGTATGGACCGTATTTCCACGATTCTGTTGCTAAAGAAAATTTTTAAAGGGCGCTTTGAGTGCACCCAATGTAGCTCGATTCGAGAATCCGAGAAAACATTAATTGCTGAAATATTATATCGAAGTTGAGTATGAACGAATTTAACTAAACGAAGGCCTATGGGAGTGGCCAATAAATCCCTGCGAGGCATGGTCATATTCTTACATTCTTACGAATAGCCTTTTCGACGCATCTCCAACTCATTGCATCCGACACAAAGTTCGAGTTTAGCAATAGATGGTGGAAGTATACAACGATGTATTACAGGATCCGGACTTTGAATATCGTTAACGAGTTGCTGCCATCGGTGTAGATCTTGCGTATCAAACGGATCATCCCTTTGATATGATTTGAACCAAGTATGTTGCAGCTTGGAACTTTGAATGGAGTCAAAAAGGGTGACAAAATTCCCAAAGGATTAAGTGTCAAGGCTAAAGTCTTGAGTGCCATGTGCTTAGAGTTATCTTGATAACGTGCGATTCAACGGAATCAAAATATTGTCTGAATGAGGATTCCAACGTATACTTAAGAGTGAAACAATATTTGTTCATACGTTTTCATACGATCTACTGATTTTTGTTTTCATACGATCTACTGATTCAATTGCTGCATTGATTTTACCAGTTGCAGTTGTTGCAGTTGCAGTTGCAAACAAATTCACGAAGATTCATGTTCATTGATGCGAATAGGGACTTTGATTCTTGGTATCTCCGAATAGCTTCTTTTCTGTCGCTGCACCAGCAACAACATTATTTACGTAAATTTTTGACTCGATTTCTTTATTCAGCGGCACTGTGCATCACGACGAAGACAATATTTTATGGAAGCAGATAGCAAAAAGGGTGATGCAGTTATTCCAAAGGGGACTCGCGTAAAACGAAATTTTTTCACATTAGTTTCTGACGGCGGTGGGTCCGGATTTTTCAACCATAAGAATCTAGTTGCATCTCTCTGATCGACTTGCAATCTAATTTGCAAAAATGCTTTCCTAAAAAAAGCGAATACTGATGTAAACGAGCACGAATTAATATGCCAACGAGATCTGGTAATTTTGAAGGCTCAGAATGCAGGCAATCATTGAATCTAGGTGCCCCTTTATAGTGGGACAAAGCATCAAACACGGAGCGCTGTAAGCGAATGAAGTGACACGTTAAGTGTACGAAGTACCTCACTGTCGAAGTACTTTTTCTGTCAGACATGTTGGTGAAGATGGAATAGTAAGCCTATCTTTGGTATCGAGAACAAGAGATAACGGGTGATTGTAACTGTCAACGAGGGTGACGTACATCTTACCCGATTGTTCTGTTGTGCTCACTGCCCCAAAGGCATATGTTGTCATCGGAGCCTCCTCAAACACGTCGAGTTGATGTTGTTTAACTGCTGCCTTACTGATAAAGCTTGTTTGTGCTCCAATGTCTAGGAGAATTATGAGTGGTAGTCGTTCTTTTGTCTCAGAACTAATCATGTAAGCTTGAACAGTTACTAGTGTAGCAGTCATTAGTGTAGCACGTTCCGGATTTCCGGTGCGTGCGACTAACTGTATACCCAATGACGAATCCTGTTCATAATCTGATTGTTCATATTCTGGTTCCGATTCTGAAACAAGTTGAACTGTGGTTCCCGTCCCCTTTGGGCAGGGATCCACCTGAACGCGGTGACTGTTCATGTTGTTCTGGCGTATCGAAACGAATTGTGCGGTTCCTGACACGTCGCAACTTGTGCCGAACGGACGAAGCACTATCTGAACGGTAAGCTAGCGAGTGTAAACGGTAAGCTGGCGAGTGTGAACGAGTTGTCGACTGCTTCATACCACTTTTATTTGAAGGCGATCCTGAAAACTCACGATTAGTAGAAGTATCCGTAGATGGTATGCGATGGCGATCATAATCACGATTTCCATAGCTGTTATGTGATATGCATCTTTCCCACAAAGAATCGAATGATGGTTTCTCCTTACATTTCGTGCACTTAGGATAACCTCAGTGGGAACTATATAGTATGTCCCTGCCTCAGACATCTCCACCAGAGTTTGAGAGACTTTACAATAATACGTCTGGTGGACACAGGCATAGTCCGATTACAGCGCATTGAACTATGATTACGTGAAAAACAAAAAGAACAATAACTAGGATTATAGCTAATTTCTGGAGAATTAGACCTCGAAAGAAACGTAGAAACTGGATGAACGCTGAATTCTTGAATGTTCGCTCGTGCTGTTGGTTTGGTCGCTCGTTGGCTTGCGAATTTTCTACCACAAATTGTTGCTCTGCGGCGAATAATTTCACGAATTTGAACGTTGGAGTGGTTGAAGTATCTATTGATATTAAGTAGGTTATATCAACAGAAGAGGTTGTTTTTGAAAGAACACCAAATGCTATTATTACACGGCTCTTATGTCCTCGTAAGTTGGACATATTGTTGCGACCAAGACTAACCACAACAACCTGTAACTAAAAGTATTAGACTGCAGCTGCATAAAATAGAGGCGAATACGTTCGACAAATAAACGATGCGGTCTATTAATCCTCGTGCTGTTCGATGGAGGCATTCTCAATACACGAAATCGTCGAGTTTGCCAATGCGCTTGTGAAAAGTATTAAGGGCCTTGATTGACTACCCGATAATGATGGGAGATATTGATTTTTAGCAATCAATGAGCGATGAGTTGTCACGTCTCCAATTACATTACCATCTGACGAGTGCGAAACAGCAGTTATAACCAACCTCTGAATTTTTGTTAATGGTGTACCTGGGCCTACCCCGTGGCATCAACGGCCTTCCAGAGAGCATCCCGCATTAACAACGCCTTTTCAATGGCATTCACATATTATAGCTGAGGTCTTCCCAGCAGAAACACCTGTGATTGCTACTCACGCACGCGAACAGAGCCTTCAACCTGATCCATGTGGGCCCTAGCTGCCCACTGGTACCTGTGAAGATTGTCTAAGGACTTTACGCTAAAGAGATCCTTGCCACAGATCCCGACAGCGGCTCTGGCTACAACTCATGAATACAGTAATTGAGCCTACAGTAATGTTGTCATCAAACGCTACCCTTCCATCGATTGCTGTTTGTTTTTGCTCCTCACAAGAGTGCGCCACTACGGGTTGATTTCACAGCCAAGAATGGTCCACGGTAAGTTGGCTGCGGCCGATGCACCAATTTTGTGGTAACAGGGAGCCCGCATGAGCGGAGCATCGGTGATTTTAACCCTCATCACCACAAAACCCAAGGGTATCTAGTGCCTGGTCACTGTTCCCGTGTTACCTTCCGTCTTAAGCACTGATCCAGCTGTTCCTATTAAACAACATACATCTCTTACATTACACGAGCTCATCATTATATGTTTATCCTCTTACTACACAAATACTGTTTGGCTCAATATCATGGCACGGCTATATATATGGCACTGCTGAATAACTGTAACTTGAGATTTATATCCTCACTTTATATAAAGGCTCGCGTCTGTCTGTCCGTCCGTCCGTCTGTCTGTCTGTCTGTCTGTCTGTTTGTACGGAAATTCATAACTCCTGATCCTGTGGACCTAGGACGTTCAAATTTGGTAGGAGCACAGGCGGCAGAATGGGAACACATATGGTGGGTGGCGGGACCGCTCTCCTCCACAGGGGCGGGGTTTGTGCGGAATAAATGTTTCAGCGCAAAATCATAACACCTGTCCCTGTGAACCTAGAAACTTCTAATTGGGTAAGAGTACCCGAGGCAGGGTGAGAACATTAATGGTGGGTGGCAGGATCTTGCCACAGGAGGCGGGGCTTGCGACACAATTGTCAATTTAGTCCTAGGGCGCTCAAACATGGTAGGAAGACAGGCGGCAGTATGCGAACACTTATGGTGGATAGCAGGACCGGACTCCGCCCTCTGGGGCGGGGTTTGTGCGAAGTAAATGTCTGAGCGAAAATCCGTAAGTCCTGCCCCCCGCGGACTTGGACAGCAGAAACAATAGGAACAGAGAGGGCAGGATGGGAACTCTGAAGATAGAGGAGGCTTAGAGAACGAAATCCGATCACCATTTGAATCCAAGCGCGTTTGTTATTTACGATTTAGGTGTGATTCCTTGATATGTTTCAATGAAATTTGGTTCACTTCTTGCTTACGACCGCTACCCAGCGAAGTATGCGATTCGTTGAAAGATCACGGTTTCTCTCTGCTTTGATATCGTTCATGACAAAACTTATCTGACCGTTAACAATCTTGGGTTCTCATTTAATGAGCATTCGTAGAGTAAAGGAGCTACATTCAAAGACATTTGATAATGGCATTATTACGATTCGGCAACATTTGTGAGTACCATTCAGGGCTTTGAATGCCTACCACTTAAATTTTCAATGGGTCGCTTTTTTCAACATCAACGATGACAGATCGAGACAGACAGATTCTAATCAAAGGCATAGGCATCGGCACATTTCGAATATCGTTTGCATGCCCTATTGTTCCTCTATCGAACTTCGTGTTTCGAAAAGTATCATGCCTTCAAAGAAGGAGTGATCTGTTTTTCCTTTTATCACGACCCTATCATAGGAGGAAGGAGGTCCTGCGGACCGTCTCTATACGTGAAGCGGTTACTTTGTGTGTCTGTTTGTGGGTCGGTTTGTGCGTCCTTCCGAAAGTCACTTAGACACGATGAAGAGTGTGAAGGTCACGTGAGAGCGGTGAGGAAACGGTTACGAAATGGGAAGTCAAACGATACAGTTCATATTCGTCCTCTAACAAGTAGTAGGTAAGCGGTGGTGTAAATGTAGTGCACGCATTAGCGTGCGCAGCCCAACTGGCAGTTGATAAAATGAAATTGGAGCAATATCGGAAGTAGGTAAATAGGTATAGGAAGACACGAGCTGATGCAATTACGTAACCAGTCCGCCGCGTAAGCACCAGACATCGAGAGGGTCACGACAAAGCTTTCGTGTAATGACCTTGTGGCTCGAGGCGCAAGGCATCCTTCAGGTTAGCCGTTTGGCCTGGGAGTATACAAGGTCGTACTCTCGTCACGACAGAGCTTCAACAGCCTTCGGCGATAACCTGGCGCTGGTCTGTGCATCTTGATGTCATCGATTATCGATGAAAGTCATGAAATCGGTGGGAGTGCGCTCATTGCTAAGGCCGTAAGATTTTTCGATTGGGCTGTTGGTCTTTCGTCCATCCAAACGTTTGCGGTTGATCATTTCCATTACACATCTTTCATTGGCAGTCTGTTTGTCTGCCTTCGACAACATAATACTATAGAATGAAATGAGGTTCATAGATATGGTGATTGTAGTATACATATATGACACCCTTCTGGTCGATGCCGGGAGATGGGCATTAGGATCGGATTTGCGTAATCGATTCGCCGCTCAAGGCTGTCGCGGACCATTCGCCGCTATTACAGCTATAGCGTTCTTCATATTACTCAATCGATATGCGATCACTATTTCAGGCATGACCCTACTGTTTCTTTTGCTTCTGTATTTCTTACCTGTCACTTGATTCTGCTGCACTCCCTCGCGTGCGTCGTCTCTCTCGCCGCGACGCGACGATTTCGATCTTACTGCACCACGCCCCTCGATGTTCGATCTCGGCCTCGAGATCGTAAATAGACGCATCAAGCATCGGAAGATACGCAGAGCATTGCGCTGACGTGGCCTCGGTTCCGAGTATAGATAGCTGCTGCCTATTTTTTAGGACGACTTAATTACTTTTTCCTTATTGCATTTACGTTTGTGTTGTTCTCGGCCTCATCCTTTTTTGTAATGAAAGCTGTTGTCAGTTCTAAGAAAATATTCATTAAAACTGAAGTTATATTCCATCGGGCTAGAATGAATCCAGGGAAATCAGTGGACGTTTATGCTGTATAAGAGCAAGCCAAGTGAGCTTGGTCAAAGTAATGATTACAACTGCAGAATAGTTTGTCGTCTGAGTCGACGATCCCCATCGCTCGACGCTCCAATAGTCTTAGAGCTACGTCTGTATGGTATAGGGACGCCTTTAATGATGCATAAGTCAAGCGAGCAGAAGCACCAAAAAGTGTGGTCCGTAGCCTACTGCAAACAACGGTAAGGGCGATGATGATTCAACCGCTCACCTACTTGCTTTCAATTGCACGTTATTACCTTAACCACATTTATTACCTTTTCATTACATTCATACCATTTATCGTCTACATCGATGTATGCACAAATACCGCTAAATCACCTTTTCCTCTGTGCATCGGCTGAAATAAGTCGAATATGGTAAGAGACACCCGATATTTTTGGTACATCGACCAAGAAGTAAAAAAATCACATTCCGAATAGGACAATTGAGAAGAATCGAACGTGGTTCTTTTAAGGAATTTCATTGGTTTCAACAAAACAAATCGATCAAAGCGATCCATGTCCCTCCACCTCCACAGAAGCCCGACCATTAATGGCGCAACGAAGCTTGAAGGTTTGATCTTGCACTTTAGGGAATGTACAGCGTAGATCTACGAACAATGTAAGTCTGCATTAGCGCTACTGGATAACGGCGTTATGCGCGTATGGCGTATGCGCAGAAAACTTTAAAAGCCTTTTAACAAGGTCAGGGAAGAGTGCAAAACTTCAATGTAAGGCAGGCAGGAAGGAAGTAATGTTCGAAATAGAGCAAATGGAAAAAAACTCATCATCATGATCCTATAATGGGAGTGCGGAAGTGCTCGGTTTGATGCACACGAATAAAATTGAATCACTCAGTGTCGTCGTTTATGGCGCGATCCATTTATGGCCTTATTAACGTCTCGTATTCGTCCAATCGTCTAAGACGATCCCCTAAACTAGCCCACACCTGTTGCTGTGTCAATGGTGCGAGGTCAAGCGGACTTATGATATGTAGATTCCTACGTCTTCCTCTGACTGCGTCAAGGGCAAGACATAAGTTATCTGTCTTATTTATTTATTTATTTGAAATACACTCGTAAAAGTGTGCCCGAGTAAGGCAGAGAGCAGAAAAAAACACAACTAGGCAAGGAGAAAACCAGTGTCTTACATATTGGAAGCAAAAGAATTGTTGTCAGGCAAAAAAAAANAAAAAAAAACATAAATAGAAAGCAGAAACAAAACAACTCATGTAAATCCAAATCAAATCGTAGACAGAATGTAGCTCCGAATAGATGATTGATGGTCAGTGATCCTCACAGTACTCACGATAACGTCCCAGATAAAGCAGGCCTTTGAGCAAATCCTCTGTCAGTGGTGGTGGATTCTCTTCCAACTTAAAGGCACAGTTCACGATAATTTAGGGGTATCCGGTTTTTGACGTAAGTGATAGGTACGACCTACAGTAGTTCAACGGTAAAACACAGATCGCGAAAAACGACAATTAAAAGAAATACAAAGGCTCAAAAAAGAAGTAAAAAGGGATGTTGGACGAGTTACACAGCTAAAAATCGCGGTTAAGGGGAGTGTTCGGGCGAGTTAGACGAACGCGGCGCGCAGGGTCTGCAATTGCACACAACACACGCAAACAGCTGATTTTCTGAGGGGTTGCATGCAAATATAGGGTTCAAACTGCACGTAGTTTTTCATATGAAGGTCAAAGAGTGTTCTTGACATTGAACAAGAACACATCAGTGACCTTTTATGAAGAACGTGCAAAACAGATCGGATAATAATAATAATAAACGATCAATAATACATAGGAATAAAAGAGAATTGTAAGCAATACCTTATCCAAAACATCATTGCAATCTTCAAAACGGTTTCGAGGAATGTTCTCACCATCTGTTGAAAACACCCAGTCAAAACTCAATTGATGATTGCGCGAATAAAAATAATTATTACGAATTAAACAAATTTGCGTGCAAAAAACCATCCCGTGAATTCCCATGCGTAATTGACTTACCTGGTCTACTCGCAGTCGCGTGAATAATCATTTTCAGCTGAGTAGAAACGAATAGTAGTAGCAGGATAGAAAAGCGATCGAATATCAAACACTATTCGGCGAACGCAACAAAATCTACATGCCCATCCTTGGCAATTTGCCAATCAGCTTATCGATTGTTCACAAATGTTGCTCAAATGCGAAGGTGGTGAACGGCAATTAGATTTCGTAGTCAGCCTAGCGAAGGGCGGAGACCTCTCGTCCCCCATTCTCAGGCCCCTTATTATGCCCTATCCGGAACGTTTTACGACCTCATTTCGGCACATATGGTATCAGAGGAGGCCCCGAATTCATGCCATGTGGAAATCTCCGAAACCATTTTTCGTGAACTGTGCATTTAAAGGGTTACCTGGCACGGTCTATTCTGATAAGACGGAAGAAAGCACAGCACACACTTGTTCCCTAATAGTGACATGAGATCAATGAAGTGGTGGATGGCGCTAGGGATAACGCTACCCAACAGAGCACAAGGGCATGCAAGTCGAGCCAAGATCAGAGTTTCGGATGTTAGGTATTCCCTACCCCTAACAGTGTGATCTAGGGCCCACCGCAATGAAATAACGGAGATGCAGTGGGTGAGTGCAAATCACAGTGTAGAAAAAAATTTAGCCCGTCGGCCAACCTGCAGAGGCAGAAGGCACCAGGACTACTCAGTGACACTAGGAAGAAAGGAAGGTAGCACTACATTCTAAACATATATAGAAACATAAGAAAGACATCAAGTGAAGTGCCCAGCTCAAAGAAACTAAAAGCTGAAGCCTGGAGAAGAACACCATGGTGTAACTCATACCCGATGTTACAAGACCTGTTACTGCAGAAGAAGTATGTGACGCTGACGGCCATGACACAGTTTTGACGGTCACAAATGGCGACAAAAGCAAAGAAGCGAGCAAAAATGCGAACACTGCAATGAACTACGACTTTAATGGGCATAAACAAGACCTAAGACTTAAAGCAAATCGATTTTTCAACGTACGCTTGAATACCTGACTGTTCTGGGCACTCATAACCTCACCGGGTAAACGTTGAAAGCATCGTGCCACACGATAAAAGAAGAAGCCGAATAATCGATCAGAAATCCTGTTTGGGGTCTCTGATAGTACAAGCTAAAAGCGCTAGATCTTTCACTGCAGGGTATAAGTATCCATACTTACGTGGAGCCAATTCTTTACGAAGTAACTGGAATCCAAGAACGAGATCAGAAACTGTTCTTCTATACAGCAATGTTTTCAACCCGAGCCTTCGCAACCTCCCTTCATAACAAGGTGAATTGCGCCCTTGAAAGATGTTATTCATTTGGAGGAAAACTAGTCTGGTAAACGTGTGTTGAACGCGTTCCAGCCTCTGAACATCCTTTCTACGAATGGGGTCCCAAACCTGGGAAGCATATTCCAAGTAAGGCATTACATAGGATTTATAAAGCCGCACAAAAATATGGGCCTTATTACTGCGGACGTTTCTGAAAATGGTGGAGAGTGAAGCATAGGCGTTACTAGTTGCATGCTCCACATGGGAAGAGAAGTTCAGACTTGCGTCAATTATGACACCATTTCCCTCACAGTGTCACATCTCGTCAACGTGACACCATTCATGCAGTAAACAGTAGGGGCTATTTTACCCATGAGAAGTACACAACATTTCTTTAGGTTAGGAGACAAGTCAAGATCAGAGACCCACGTCATCAGCCCTTCTAGGGATTTCATGAGATTACTGCGAACCTCCTCCAATTCCCTTCGTCATAAAACCCGTACAACTTAATGTCGTCAGCATAAATTTGCGCTCTAATGTTCACAGAGATACTGAGGATCCTTGCCAAGTCCAAAGTATAGATCAGGAATGAAAGGGGAAGCCACTCCGCCCTGCGACACTCCACTGGAACAATGGAAACGGTGAGAAAAACCGTTCCCTACTTTCACTGTCGAATGCCGGTCCTTCAAATATGACGTCATCCAATTCGATAAGCAACCGCTCATACCGAGGGTTTCGAGTTTACAAAACAATTTACAATGATTGACTCTGTCAAATGCTTTGGTCAGGTCAACATAAACAACACCGATGGATTTCCCTTGCTTCAGCGCAAGATGCCACTCAAATAGACTATCGACAAGTGGTCGTGCTCGCACCATTAAGAAAACCGTGTTGTTCTGGAGGTACAAGATTGAACTTGTCGCACCAGGACAACAACTTCTCTTTTACAATTTTCTCCATACTTTTGATCACCGTCGATGTAATACTTATAGGTCGAAATGCAGAGACAAAATGAGGCTTTCGGAATCGCAGTGACTAGCGCCTCCTTCAAAAGTTTAGGTACTTCACTCTACGAAAGGAGACAATAAGATGTGTGCTAGTGGCTTAGCAAGTGATGAGGCACGTAGTTTAAAAACCACAGGACGAATACCGTCGTAAGTTTCAGTGGAGTAGGGCTTTATTCAATGTCGAAGGGGTGAAAGTAGGTGCTGTCATAGTGTAATGAGGAGCAAACTCAGACATGGTACGCACCCCTACGGTAACACTCGAGTTTGAGAAAACGCTTGCAAAGAAATCACCAAGCGCGATTGCTTTGCCTTCATCAGTAAAATGCTTGCATCCATTGACATCAACTACAACCGATAGACGGGGGTCACCTTTCATTTTGTTTCTCGTATACCCATAAAGATGTTTTGCAGAAGACTGTGAAGCCAAAAGACGCTCATAGTGGTCCCAGAATTTCTTGAGATGACAGTTGATATCACGTCAAACTTTCTTGTAGCGAACATCAATCAATGTAATGACAGCGTTATCGAAAATACGCTGCTTTTGCAAAAGTAAGATGCGTATATGAGCAGGAAATCTGGGACAGGATTGGCCATGATATTTAAATCGCACGTGGAAGGCCAGCTCATCATAGATTACCAAACAAAACCGACGATACGAATCAGACGCCGAGGCACATCCATCGAAAGTTTGTAAACAGTCAACCTTACCTTACTACGATTCAATGCGCCGAAGTCAATTCCAAAAAAGTCGGTTCTGGGTAAGCATGTGGGGCGTACGCGAAAGAACTACGTTCACTAGGAATGGAACAACTGAGTTATCAGACGTCCCTAAGGAGGGTTAATTGTTCCTGTGCGTGCTACAGGGTATTAAAAGGAAATCAGATTAAGAATATTACCTACATGGGTAGGGTGTACCAACTGGCTGAAGCCGGAATGGGTGAAAGATTTAAGAAAGTCGTTAGCAGTAGCACTGTAGGCAGTGGAATTATCCCACTCAATTTTGAGATTGAAATCACCCAAAATGACAGTACTCTCTCTGGAAAGGGCGAAGGTAGTCAGTATTTCAATAAGATCGTCATCATTCTCTTTAACTGAGTCTGGAGGACGAAACACGAGTACAAATCTTATGCAAAACATCGAAATGGGACAAACTATTGTAATTCAATGCATAGTATATCTGCTTCCGTAAAGTAAAAGTAAATGTAAGTAAAATCATTAGCAATACCATGCATGAACAGATTGCTTCTAAAAATGCAGCAGACTACTCTACTTTGGCTTTAATTCGATCCACCCTGTGTAAACGATATGGCAAGTTGCCCAAAGTCTCGAAGTCTTTAATTTCAAAATTGAGCCATGTCTCTGTCAGAAAGATCATATTGGTTTCCTTTCAGCAATTAGCTGTTGAAGACTCATGATTTTATTCACTAGGCTGCGAAAATTTATCAGTAAGCAAGACCTTGAGGGAGTAACTTTGCGAAGCTACACGTTTACCTATTTATTGCCAGGTGCGTTCGACTGACTCCTGATGGTCGATTCAGAAATATGTTTGAGCTCACCGCGATAGACAATCCATTCTCTGGTACTCTTACCTTAGTTCCTGTCCTTAGCCAGCTGTCTTTATTCAAAGTCTTTTTCCTTTCCTCCAAAGTCATGCTTTTTCTAAGGAACACGTCAGGAAAGCCGGAATATCGAAGATTGCGCGAGTTGGCTAACGCCCTCTGCCAATGAAACGAAGTAGGAAGTACTACCTTAGCTAGTCGGGGTTTAGAGGGGTCAGCTTTACCCATGCGAGAAACTTCGCATGGTCTACATTCATTCGTCTAAGGCATCCAAAACATCAAAAACTTTCCTCTCGAGTTCGTGCTGGCGAGCGGATGGCGATAAACTTACTTCATTTTCATTCAGCCCGGCTATCACGATGCCACGAGAGCGCTTTTCTTGTCCCACGAAATACGCGCATTCTTTGGGTATCTTTTCGCTGAGCACAGCGAGCAGTCTAGAAATTATAGGATCTTCATTGATTTCAATTATGCGCAAAACGAGATCATTGGCGCTCATTTTGTTGAAGTCGCATTCAGAGGTAGCATCATTTGCGCCAGCATTGGGTTTTGGTATGGATCCGGATCCGGCAGCTGAATCATTGGTTCCTTCAGGATTAGATTCAGCAACTGAATTGCGATATCCCTTGTTACGTCTGGTGCCATGTCTGATCTGCTGGGTAGTCAATATGGACTAATCAATACACGAAAGTGAGACACGACCAAAGCCACAAATAGTACACCTGAAAAACAGCACCGCAAAAAGCGAAACGGGACTGATTGCGAAAGAAAATACACGATGAGGAAAACAAGGCTATGAAGAAGTAAATTTGGTAAACTTCAAGTCAAAAAACAGGATTGTGATAAGCGAAATGAGGAGAGCTCAGAAAACACCGTTGCTCACAGGGCCGACACGCGTATGAATGAGTTTTATTTCTTATAAAGTTTTACTTACCTTTGTTCTGTACTGGTATAGCGGTGATGTCCGCTCTTACTATATTTTTGTGAAACATTTACTCCGTTATCACCGAAGCCATAATAAACCACTGAACTACCCCCCACAGAAATGTCCCTCAAGCGTCTCCATGCACAGCTATTGAAAAGCACAGTAGAAGACCGTGATTACTGGGGTAAAAATAGAACTGGTACAGAAGAACTGCGCAAAATTCTGCCAACTGCGAGTTCTAAATGTAGCTTGATGCAAACCATGGGAGTAAAAATAGGCTGTGAAAACAATGAGGTTGTGGCTAATTCGGAAGCCTTGACTGTAGAGCTAGGTACATTCAGAAACCTGAAAAGCGAGCCGCAGAGTCAAGTGGCCGGAGAACCAAAGGTTGCAGGCTATGAACGGAATGTTCAGTTTTAAAGCGCAAAACGTTACTGAGACGACGGAATAGGACTGGTAGGCTTCATCAAGTGGCTTTTCACGGGCAGAAGGCATGAATATCCTTTAACAATTTGATGCTATAGCGTCAGGCGTGATATGGTATGAAATGGAAAAACATGCTGTGCGGCCAAATTAATGAGACGTATGGAAGTTTTGATCAATTCGATGCAGCAAAACCATGGTGTAGAGAAACTGATGAGAGAGCTTATGGGAATATGGTTTAATTGAACTTTTGCAATAGGTTATTCTGAACTTGGGCAGACCTGTCTGGTAGAATCTGTGAAAAAAAGAGACTTTCAATGTACCGTGAAAGGAGGCGAGTAGATGATATGCTTCTACAGTGAAAGAATGGAAGAGTCACTGAGGATAGCCAGTTATACTGGGTCTCTCCATTAGTGTTGGTAGTCAGGAACATGAAACTGTCGTGTATTGATTGCAAAGAGGTGAGCAAAGTAACTAAGAGCAGTAACATCCTCTGCCACTCCCTACAACCCTTCAAAACCTGCTAGGAATGAGATGGTTTTATCTCTCGATCTGGCTAGTAGCTAGTGGCAAGTACCGCTCACAGAGAGAGCGAAGGAATTGAGCGTTTCCACAACTACTTATGGATTGTGCAGCTTTAATGGACTGTCAGTTAGCCTTACGAACGGAACAGCGGCGTGCCCGATCAAACGCTTGACGTGTTCCGAAAAGCCAATCTCAAGAAGAAGCCTCAGAATTATGGGCTAATGCAATGTAGTCAATGTAGTCTAGTATTTGGAGGCTATGTTGTAGAAGGAGTGGCATAAAAACACACAGATGAGCTATGCAATTAGCTATCATTCGGAGCTATGCAAATATTGCTCAGCTGAGAGTAATTTTGGAAGTGGCGCAACAATAGAGGGAAATTCTGAGAGACTTCCGTAATAGGATGAAAAGGAATGTTGATAGAGAGTGGAACACTCAAAAATGCACGAATTTCAACGTTGAGGATAGAGTTCATGTGAAAATTCCGGCAAGGGAAATCGTGCCGTCTTGAACTGGTCGCCTCATGGGAAGGCCCACTTCGTGTGGGTACTGCATCAGAAAACTCTGCATTAGTACTACTGATTGTAGAAATCGAGCCTCTGAAAAAACTTCCATTCGGTCAATTAGTGCAAAATTAAAATTCCATCGCAAATAATTCAGTCAAGGGTTTGACTACGCTCTACGGAAATTGAGGCGGACCTGGAAAACAGAAGTGAAAATCAAGAAGCAGAGTGCGTTCAGAATTCATGTTCCTATTTTCGGAACCGTCTTCTCTTCGACAGTAGATACACACGAGTAGACACACGCTGACTGGAGTTGCCTTGGAAAGCTGATGTGTTAAGAAGTGGAAGTGGAGTGCTCGACTGTGCGCGATATCACTCCTGATCCTCCTTTTGAGGCTTCAAAATTTTTGTAACTACATTTATTAGCTCGGTTGTTATTGGTTTTGACCCAATCCCATGAACCTAAAGCTTGGAGGCGGGGTCTGGTGTGGCTTTGTCATCATACCAACAGCCTGCATTCATGCAACTCTGAGTTTGTTAGCTGAGGCTGGAAACATCACCATTTGCACGTCAACTGAGAATGATGGGATCTAACTAGTATGGTGATCGTTACCGATATGGCATGGACGGACTCGTCCAAAAAATATTTGAAATAGAAAGCTGTATATTCTACTAGTAGGCTTTGGAAAAGTACTAGACTGTTTCAAGGTTCAAAGAGCGTTTCAAACCCTAGGAGATGGAACCACATTGGTTCAGCAATGATTATTCATCTGACCGACTATTTTTGTAACGCGGGATACGCCGTAGAAGATGGCGCGGAGCGTGATGAAGCGTGTCGCCAAGGGCACCGAACCATCGTGCTTGCTGAGCCGCAGAGTGATGGCCAATGGAAAAGATCCGTGAATGTACTGCGGGATATATTCGGAGGGACACTGGTTCACTTCCCTTGAAAGGTCGTATTCGTTGTCTTGTGGCTCTACGGTCTCAGGAGGCTGTTTAAGCGGTGATTCTAACGGTCACGTACGAAGGAGGAAAGCTGTTCACTTGAAGTGCTGCTGAACGTTTCTTGAAGACCACCATGAAACAAAATTCGACATTGTCGTGGTCGTTCATCTGTTCTTTTGAAGGTGTAAGGAACACCTTCAAAAGAACAGATGAAGGACTTCGCCCAAGCGACTTTCTATTCGTATAGGGATATTGGAGGAAAATCGCACCCTGGAAAGCCAACATCATAGGGTAGACATCATCCCAAGGCAGAAGTCGGAACCCTCAAGAAGTTTTGCCAAAACGAATCGGAAACAAAATGTTAGAACTAACTCTGTCGAAGGGGAGCATGCAAGTTAGTCAGGACCCAGAGGTGGAGGGGCGAGGGCCGCACCATCATCTCCGATGTCAGTTAGATTCGGTGCAGTGAATACGGCTCAATCTTAGAGACCTCAGGCTTATTTGTTAGGTTAATACGCAATTACTGTAAGTTTTTTCGTAGCCTTTTTGACTTGATACAACTTGATTTTTAATATATTATTTTTAAAGGAACAATCTTCCCGCTTCCCTCAACAGAAATGCGTTAGAAAACGATCTTCACATTCGCCAAATTATCCTTTACCACTTCGAGAATGGTTGCAAGGCGGGAGAGCCATCTAGCTATCCCAACAAACTTTCTGGAACAGTCAGCCAATGTCAAGCTGAAAGGTAGTTTGAGATTTCCAGTGCGGGCAACACAGATAAGGAAGGAAGAGGGCGGTCATCGGATACTAACGAACAGTCCCTTCTAGCAAATGTGGGAGAAGATGAAAGCCTGACAACGCGAATGCCAGCCGATGACTTCAATGCCAATCAGGCAGCCGTCCTTCATCTCAGAAAGCTCGGAAAGGTGTGGATGCGGGCTCAATGGGTCCCCACGAAATTTCCCACAACAATAAAGCGAAACGTGTATGCATTCTTGCAGGAAGCTCCGTTTTTGAAGAATCTAGTCGCGGGTGGCTATTCTTCAAAAACGCTAGAAGAAAGAAGGTTTGCTGGTCTGAGATTGCTGCTCTAGAAGGAGCAGGATAGGGTGTTCACTGTAAGAGGCCATGTGGTGGGTGTGTTGTGGCGAATTGGATGGCTCACATTAGTGGCCGATGTCAAAACGTGGATTGCTCAAAAAATCAAAACCCCATCGCCCTGGAATCGACAGATTGCTTAGAAAATGGGAAGCAGTGCTTGAAGTGGATGGTGATTACGCTCCGGAAAAATTTCTTGAACACGTCTTACAAGGGAAGGATAATTGGTCGCAGTGGCCATTCAAGATGAGATGTATACCCCCGTAGGT
>UZAF01016215.1:0-36091 GCA_900617895.1 Haemonchus placei | reverse complement strand
CAAGGTGTTGGAAGGATCTACGTGGACGCACAACGAGAATGCTACGCAGACTGTACAACGGTATTCCATCCTTTCTACAATGACGTTGTAGTAGCAGTTCAGAAAGGGGTACGACAAGGAGATCCGACATCGCCAAACTTGTTTTCCGCTTGCCTAGAGCACGTCATACGTCGCTGCAACTGGAGTAACTTTGGTGTCAACATCGACGGTGTGCGTCTTAACCATTTGCGACTTGCCGATGACATCTTGTTAATCACAGACTCTCCAGAACACGCTTGTGAGATGCTGCATCGCCTAGAGGAGGAAGGAAGCCGCTGTGGTCTCACCATCAATACTTATAAGACCAAAGTAATGCGAAACCAATTCTCAGGTGATACCCCCGTACTTCTAAAAGAAGGTGCTATCGAAGAGTTGACGAGTACGTGTACCACGGGAGCCAGCTTAACATGAGGAACGACTTAACTGGAGAGTTAGCAAGACGTTGCAAGACTGGATGGGCAGCATTTAACCCCATAAGAAGCGTACTAGAAGACGCCAGGGACTGCAAACTTCGAGCAGACTTATTTAATTCAACGGTGTTGCCTGTCCACAGCTACGCGGGAGAAACCTGGGCTCTCACGAAATCACTGGAAAGACGTTCAGTGTCCACCCAGGCTTCGACTGAAGGTCGTCTTTTGGGTCTAACGCAGTGTCGGCATAGAGCTCAAACTTCATAATTCCGACGTGTCGTGCAATGTCAAGAGTTAAAGACGTTCTAGTTCACGTCGATGAAGAGAAGCACAGATTTGCCGGACACCTAATGAGAAGAGAGGATGGACGATGGAGCTCGGCCACTATACGATGGTACCAGCGAGAGAAGAAGCGGCCGCATGACCGTCCTCCTTTACGATGGGCAGATTCTCTAGGTTATCGGAAAAACGTTGATGATCCGGAGTCCTTTAGGGTGACTACGCACTGGACAACCAGAGCTCAAGATCGAGAACAATGGAAAAGAAGTTGGGACCCGCGCAAGGCCAACCACCGTGTGATCGGGTCGTCTAAGTATCTAAGTATCTAAGTAAGTAAGCCTATTACCATTTTTATCTCTTTCTTATATACATCACCTTCGCTCCATGCTCATTGATGTGCTATTTACAGCGCTGCGAGCGCTTATCGAAATAATGAAAGCACCAGCCAATCCAGCCAATCTTTTACGCCTTATGCGCTCCGTTATAAGCTGCTTGGTCCAATGTTTCTATCATCCATACGCACCACGCTAACCGCCAAAGGTCCTCGCGAGATTATCCTTCAGAGTTGTTGTTGAAGAATCCCTTTAGGTACGCCTATTAGCCCGTGGATGTTTTTGTCACAAAGAGGCAACAACTTCACCCTTACACTTGTACGCTTTTCATTTACAAATGGCTTGATCAACAGGCGGCTGAGGCACCACAGGCGAAGCTCTCACTAAAATCAACTCACCATAGCGATAGCTTAGCCCAGAAGTCGTTCTTCCATAGCGATTGAATGTTATAATCGGTAACAGATTCGAAGCACCAACCAACGTCTTGCCGATACTCGATCTCGAGCAAAACCTAGTGTCTCGGTATTAAGAATGTTCAATCTACTTGGTAACGAAATGGCGTAGCGTTAGCGTATATGAAAGAAAATAGATCAAAGATATTGCAGCGAGCGTTCAGATTGACTCTGCTTATTCTTGGAGTTAGAGTTGCTGTGATCTCGTCGCATGAATTTTTCTTTTACGATAAAAGGAAACAACATCGTAACCTTAAGATAAAAGAAAACAACTTCATGACCTAATTCTGAACTTGAATTTCTTCTTTAGTTACTAACCCTAACTTTACCTATATCCCGTTCGTAGCTGGTCCGGATGAGCTTTGATTTCCACTCCCCCATAAATGCATCCATCGATTGTGTATCCCTGAAGACTGTCTATGCGTACTTCAATACGCGTACCTGTTGGTGCCTAAAATTCAATTTTTCTCTTAAGTCTGCCTACAATCAGAAACTTTCATTGCCTTTCAAACTCTCATAAGCAGTCCTTGGAGTTCACAAAAAAAGTGAAAGGATGAATGACCTGAATCCAGTAGGTACACTTGGCGAAGTCGATATTTGTTCTCGTTGTGCCGTCTCCGATAGAACTAACTAACTGAGTATAATCGGGGCCGGCTTTCAAACTTTCTCCACATCCATCAGGCTGAAAAAGTCTGATATTTGATACCCTCATATTGGAACACAATTTTGAGCCAGAGAGGCGTCAGACCTACAATACTGGGTACTAATATGTGATCTGCCGACTTCTTGGCGACGCATTAACCCTTGACGACAACTGCACCCGCCGGTGGGTGCCACTATGATTGGCGCATGGGAAATTGGCACCCAATTTGGGGTGCCACCATATTTCCTAGTTTCTTACCAATTGCTAAATTTAATAAACCAGAAAAAGAATTTTCTCCTAGAGCAGCGCCACCCACCGGTGGATGCCACTCGTGCGCGAAAGGAGGAGAGCGTGGTCCCATGGGCACGTCACCTTGAAATTCGCATTGTCGTCAAAGGGTTAATCCGTTCGCGACAAAATAATTCGTCGCGAGCAGTTGCCTCGTCACAAACTTTGCTAAATTACGCCAATTGAGTCAAATGTAAAACCATCGGGAATCTCTGCCATGGTGAACCCAGATGTGCGATGAATTTTCAATTTTTTCTAATTTTTGCTTTCATTTTCGGGAAAAAAAATTGAGTCTCTCAGTGTCTAAAATGTTACTTGCGCATATATTGGTATCGTGAATCCACCATCCGGAACCACGTTTTCAGCGTTTGAAAGTTATGTACGATATTATAATATATTCGAGGAGAACATGAAAATGTGATTCTTTTGATACCCCAACGACAGAGATCAAACACATTTAGCAGAAAACAGTGGCTTAAACCCCCGTTTGTTGAAAAACATGATAATTCTTTGAAGCTGTGCATTTCAAAAAACAAGTAGTTTCAAGTCTTCAAAAGCCCGGATCGCGTGATATAAGGAGCACATAAGAAATCATGCATTAGGGTTGTGTACAACGGACAAGGCTGTTTGTTTGAAATTCCTCAGTATGATGCAATGGGGCACATTTGACGATAACCTCCATTGTTTACCTAATGTAACATGGCCTGGAAAGGGTGATGGTTGAAGAGTCTTTGCATTATGTTTTTGAGTTATTTTTGTTGTTAACTTCGATGATGGGTGGCTGAATCGCTTGCTAATTGACCGCTGAGCTAGTGGACCTCACATTTTACTTATGAGAAGCATGAATATCAGCATGTTTGAAAAAATCACTGATCTCCCTCCATTTTGACACATAGTCCAGGCCAATTTTCAGCGTACATACGAATGCTAGTTTTTTTTTTCAAAATGCTGCTGATTCACTGATGAGGACCTTGTTGTGTTCTAGTTTACAGAAATTTGGTAACTCAATTTGATGTGAGTAGCTTTTATTGTGGCTTTGAAGAGTGTGGGCGAGTCACAATCGAACAACGTAACAGTTTTTTCTGTTGTCGTTAAAAATAAGGCCACTCGCTTGGAAATGCCATTTCTAACTTCGCTGTTTGTGGTAATTTTATATTCAAAACCTATGTGATCAAAATTAGGTGCTCTAAGCTTGAAAGAGTCATTAAAACAACCAATGTAAAGCAAAATTCGGTCAGGTTGCGTGAACCCGACTTCAATACGTTACCGTCTTGTTCGGCTCACTGGGTGTGCATGCTCATGTCTCTCTGAGGCAAATGATCCACACTTCAAAGTTGCAACTGTGTTTGATTGCATTTTTGAAAACTGGCAGGGATTGTAGGTATGAAACTGGAATGACTGGATTGCCCTACACAAACTTGTACTCCGTGAAAGATCCGCGTATCATCCATTACTTTGACGGTGGCATTAGCATTTTAGAAATAGTAGCATGTAGGCAACGAATCATGTCATAACATTACTTAATACGTTTGAAATTAGCTACATCCTACCACGCCTGGAACCATCCTAATCCGCTATCAAATGGTAGGGAATGTGAAAATTTGGGGATGCGGCATTACGTGCGTCCGAGATGCGCGCAGCAAAGTGCGCGGCAAAATTCGTAACTATTTGAACGACTTTAGCTTCTATAATTGGGGCCCAAATTTCAAGTAGAGTAGATCAGAAAGACCATCTGACCCTACTAAAGTACTCTACTTCGAGTTTTTGCCCCGAAAATTGGGGTCAGATTCGTACAAATCGTCACGAATTTCGCCACGCAGTTTGCCGCGCGCGTCCTCGGACGCACGTAGTGCCCGTCTCCCGACAATTTGCTTCATATTCTAGTATCCGCCTCGCACGTCAACCAGTGATACACAAATTCCATTTGTTTAAAAGCATCACTACCATTCCAGCTCCACTTCTGCGCTCTTCTAGTCCACTTCATTTTTTTCCTCGAGTAGAGATGCTATGCAGATAGCTCATTATATTCAACCCTAATAAGATCGCCCGTATGTAATAGATGCAATGTGACCCTCTCGAAAATAGGTTTCCCACAGATCCCACATCTCCGTCTCCGTTTTTTCTTAGACTCAAAATTGAGCATTGAACTGCTTGGCGTAGTCTGATATGCTATTGATTCTGTAATGATAGCCAGCTGAAACGAACCCTTTCGTTGCAAAGATTACCACCGTACCCACTTGGGCAGTTGCAAATCGAGCAGTTATTGGGGTTTGGATAGCCTCCATTCTGACATTGAGCTGAGCTACCGCGTGGGCACAACACTATAATTGTTTCGTTGTGGTTATCACAATTACAGCAACTATTTAAGAATTCAACAAACAAGTGCAAAATCACATAGAGTGATCACCTTTACAGTTGTAATGCTCATTCATCATTGAGACGTCGTAGAAGCCAACAATGTCGGAGCCCATTGTTTCTTGATAGTTTTCGTCCTTTGACACCATTGTTTCTCTTCCGTTTCGTGAGGCGCTGCAAATGACGTGAGAACATACTAGTTCAGAGAGTTAAGAAAATGTTGTTTCCACCAATCTACTGAATCTGAAAAGTCTCTTGAAAGCTCAAGACGAATGGCAGAGCATTGAGTCACTGATTGCTCAACCTCGTTTCTGTGTTCGCTCCCCCATATGACTTCCATCTAGAATTATGGTGCCCAAGAACATACTAATTTATATAATCCGCTAAATGTGACCGTTGGTGTGTCGGTGTGCGTGTCCGACCGGAAATTCATAACTCCTGTTCCCGTGAACTGACCGGAAATTCATAACTCCTGTTCCCGTGAACTGAGAAAACTCTAATTTGGTAGAAGTACAGGGGGCAGCATGGAAACACTTATGCAGATGGCAGGACCGGATTCCGTGCACAGGGGGCAGGGCGTACGTGATAGAGATTTGGGCCGCAAATTCATAACTCCTGTTTACGTGGACCTGGAGCGTTGAAATTTGGTAGGATTACACTTTTCTAATAACTGTAGAACCTCAGCATTTCAGTAAGTGATTTAGGACTTCACGTGATGATAAGAGAAGTTAAGGGACTTAAGAGAGGCCACCTACCTGTCAAAATCCAAACGTCTTCGGTATTTACGATGTAGCTTTGACCGTTCAGTATGTTTCATCGATAAGACGGGATGATAGAGCAGGGTGACAAAAAGGAGGAGTAAGTGCAGTGACCCATTGGGCAATACGATAAGCAGATCAGAACTTTGTTCATTTCTTACTATTAGATCACGACCGCTGCTCAACAAGGTTTGTGATTCAATTAAGGGTCCTCTTTGGTCGATATCATTTGCGACAAAACTCAANACTTCCCATTTCATAACTGTTTCCTCGCCACGCTCACGTGACATTCACACTTTTCATCGGCCTACGTAACTTTCGGGAGGACGCACAAATGAGCATACAAACAGACGCACAAAATTACCGCTTTATAAATCGAGACAGTCGTACGGCCCGGCTCACGCTGGGCTTCCCTCCTTCTTATGATAAAGTTGTGATAAACGGCAAACAGCAGCTCCTTTGGAACGAATGATACTTTTCGGAACACGAAGTTCGATAGAGGAACAATAGGGCATGCAAACGATATCCAAAATGTGCCGATGCCTATGCCTTTGAATAGGATCTGTCTGTCTCGCTGTTGATGTTGAAGGTAATGACCCTTTGAAGATTTAACTGATAGGCATTCAAAGCCTTGAATGGTACTCACAATTGTTGCCGAGTCATAATAACACCATTATCAAATGTCTTTATGAATGTAGCTCCTTTTATCTACGGATACACCATTAAATGAGAATCTAAGATTATTAGCGGTCGGATAAGTTTTGCCATGAATGATATCAAAGCAGAGAGAAACCATGATTCTTCATCGAATCGCAAACTTCGCTGGGTAGCGTTCGTAAGCAAGAAGTGAACCAAATTTCATAGTCGGTGCCTATTAGTGCACTTACCCTTCTTGTCGAATGAAACATATCGAAGAGTTACAGCTAAATTGTAAATAACAAAGGCGCTAGGATTCAATTGGTGATTGAAGCTTGTTCTCTAAGGCCTCCTTTATCTTCAGTGCTCCCGTCCTGCTTCTCCATTGATTTTGCCCTCCAAGTCAGTCCAAGGATCAGGAGTTATGGATTTCCCGCTCAAACATTTATTTCGCACAAACCCCGCCCCCTGTAGGCGGAGTCAAGCCCTGCCACCCACCATACGTGTTCCCATCCTACCGCCTGTGCTCCTACCAAATTTGAACGTCCTAGGTCCACAGGGACAAGAGTTATGAGTTTCCGTACAAATAGACAGACAGACGGACGGACAGACAGACGCGACCACATCTCTGCCGAATTTGAACGGCCCAGGTCCAAGTTGGCGATTTTTGAAAAAGCTCCGCCCCCAGTTGGCGGATTTCACATCTGTCACCCACCTTTAGTTTTCCCGTCTCGCCACCTTCATCTCTGCCAAATTTGAACGACCCAGGTCCAATTTGACTGTTTTCGAGGAAGCCCCGCCCACAGTGGGCGGGGTCTACACCTATCACCTACCATTAGTTTTCCCATCTTGCCACCTACATCTCTGCCATATTTGAATACTTTAGGCTCAGGAGCAAAGGAGTTACAGATTTCCGGTGAACTACACTATTCGCGCAAGCCCCGACCCTATTAGGCGGAGCCTAGCTTAGATCACGTGTACCCAAGGAGTTCGGCTCATTCCCCTTTTGTTCATCTCCAATCCCCACTTGTTCCAACCTGTCTGAGCTGTTCCTTTTGATTTTCAAACGTTGCCGTATATCTTATCTTACAGTGAAACAGACATACAAACATACAAAAAAACGGACATTTGTGGTTTATATATAGTAAGGATTGTCTAAAAGTTGGATTTTTGATGGGTATTATTTCCTAAGAAAGAGAGCAAATTTTGAGACTTCCAATCGAAGGCGTAGACACCGACTTAATTAATACCATTTGCACTGCCCTGTTAGACCTGTGTCAAATTTCGCGAACAGGAAACTGTCATTTGTTTCAAAAGAAATGGAGAGCTAGACTCACTGTAACTTTATTAAAGAATTAGGGAAGCTTTCAATTTCTGTTGTGCCAAAGAAGGGTTTCGAGCTCTGTTTCATACTTTCACTCAGCTAGATAGCGAAAAAAACCTCAACTCAGCTGAACGCGGAAAATAGCTTGAGACTATGCTATAAACTTTGAAAAATAACTATGCTATAAACTTTGAAAAATGGGAAGAAATTCTTTAGTTCAACATTTCTAACATTTCTCGGGAGAGGATGTTTGACACAAGAAGGAGGTGAGCCTGACGTTAGCTGGGCGATCCGATTGGTATGTGCATAATTGACCAGTGCAAAGTCTTTCGGGTTATATGCTAACGAAATTTCTTTCTGACTTCTTTCATTCAGACTTGACTGAGCCAGGACGGATCAATTGAGTCGGAAAGTATGTTGAATTTGCGTGTTTCAGAGTAAGGAGAAGGAGCGCAAAAACCAAAACCATGTCAAAGTAAAATATACAAAGCACTAAGATGGAGAAATCAAAGTAACAATGGAAAACAAAAAAAGAACTTCTGTTATGGGGAAAACATTCATTAGTTCTACAACTCCCCGAACTAGTCTACAGTCAGAGTAGTTAATAGGAAGTAGGATGGCAATTGGCATCGATGAGAAATGAGACTTTTATCTCACAAAAGGATTTCTGGCTGATCGACGACTACGTTAGATGGTGTGGCCAAAGTTGGCGGCTAGGAGAAGGAATCCTGGATCAAAAGCCACTGATCATCGTCCAGAGACAAAGGTGAATTAGGGGGTTGACTCCCTATTTGAGTGTGCTGGATCGATTATACTTTCTCTTCCATTGCAGGGGTATCCATGCATGCGTTTATGGAGGGCCTGTAGGTACGATTCGTATCCTTCACATCGATTCAGCTGAAAACTTGCACTTGAGTGACTGGGAAGTAATCCGGGAGCCAATTTGTCCAGCCCCACGTCGGGCTAACAAGCTACTCGTGGATTTTCACATTTATGCTGAAAACAGTGATATGTATTAATGGACCCGAGGGGGCCTCCAATATAACAGCGTTGGATAGGACTGCTTGGGAAGGCTGTCAATATAAAAGGGCCATAGGAGGCTGTCTGAAAGGAGTAGAAAAACTATGATGGCCGGGACATTCAATGCATGAACGCCCAATCGGCAGTATCAATGTATCCAGTATCTGATGGTATGAGCCAGGAAGATCAGGTATTACGTCATTGGAATGATCGAGACGAGGAGGCGTCGCTCGCTTCACACCATCTTCAAGACTAGAGAAGGACTGTGCCATAGAACATGTTGCAGAAGAGGCGTCGGCGGTATAGGTGTGAACTTGACCTACGCTTGGCAATGAATATTTATCCTTACGAAGGCTTGACAATTTGAATCGCACTTAGTTCCGTCATAAAACAGATCACATCGCTCAATCGAAAGGTAAGCCTGACTGAGGTTTCGTGTTCTTCCGTGGTTTCACATGGGATCGGGCCATTGTGTCCTCCGCGGTAGACTCTGTCAGAGTACATGGAGAGAGGATTGCCAAGTACATAGTACAACAAGACATCAAAGCTGTTATCGATTGCGATCACTTCGCTCTTTCTCCAAGCTCATGGGAAGAATCCGCTATCGACAATGATGGGAATACAAACGGTCATCAACCATCTCCAGGATAGTGCCAGAAAATCAGAGAGTCAATAACCAAGTTGCCACCCTCTTTGAAGTTCTCGATACACTGGTACCCTCCCACCAGTTATTATCAGAACTCTGACACATCACGCAGAACCTATTATACAACCAGTTCACACAAAAGCATTCTGCATCATTCTGCATTCCGACAGGTANACAGGTATTACCTGTCGGAATGCAGAATGATGCAGAATGCTTTTGTGTGAACTGGTTGTATAATAAGGGCGATCCACACGATGTTGGTAGCTATCACCCAATCTACCTGTTATCTGTAATTTGCAAACATTACGCACAACATATCTTCGGCAGGCTTGATAGAATATAGGTGAAGGACAGACTTGCGAGCAAGCAGGAATTCGAAGAAGATCCGGTACAATCGATTTTATACACAATGACTCAAGATTTAGGAAATATCGTTAGAGCGCAGAGCGTCTGACGTTCAGCTACTTAGAGAAAGTTTTCGAGTTGAAGCTATAAGCGACCAGAGTGTTTTAACTGATATTTGAGGATGATTCATGAGCTCCACAGCAACTTCAGAAACGAATCGCCGTGGAACGTTCGCTCTGCACGTCTCGCGACACAACGTCACTGCCAACTTCGCGAGCGGCGCAGTCCACTCTCGTGATGACATCACAATAACACTAAGTTTCAGTGGAACAATGATTCGCACTAATCCATGTTATCTTCTCTTCGGGCTGGATTCTTTTTTCTGGTATGCCTACTGACGACTGTGACTTTCGTCAAGGATGGGCTGACGCACCGTGTGCGACGGCTGTGGCGTGACCTAGTCTTGAGGGACACGTAGAAGGAGACGCACCCCAAATTGCTATACAAGGAAGTCATTGCTAATGTGGAGAGGAGAGTTTGGCAAGACGATACCATCTCGTCCAATCGCATCATACGTCACTTGGAGTGGTACGGCTAAGGAAGAGGAGGTCAAGTCTTACTTACATAATTTCCTCATTGCAGGTGACATCGTGCTCATAGCACCGATGATCGAGAAGGCGGAACGAATGCTGGTTGCATTGACAACTCTTATTGAATGATCGGCTTGAGACTGAGTTTAACGAAAGCGATTTCCACGGAAAACGGAATGGTACCTGATGCTCCCTCCACGCTAAACGGAACGAATGTCTCCGAATGCTCTATCTATGTGTATCTAGGTCGGGATGTCAACATGATGAACGACCTAGCTCCGGAGCTGTGCAACAGGAAACACGCCGCGTGGGGAGCATCTAAGAATATCGAGGGAGTAGTGAAAAAGACAAAGAGCACCCGGCTCCGCGCTTACCTTTTCGACACTGCTGTCGTTCCTGCTTTGACGTACGCCTCAGAGAATTGGGCTCAGAAAGCAGGATGAGCATGCTGTCAGCGTGACTCAACGCGCTTTGGAAAGGACGATGCTCGGAATTTACCTATACACGCAAGTGCAAAAGGGAATCCGGAGTTCCCAGCTCCGCCATCGAACGAAGATCAGGGATAACGTTGATCATGCGATCTATTGTTGACCGTTGGACCAGGGTGGTTACTGGTTGAATCCCTCACGACATCAGATGAACTCCAGGCCGAGATGATCAGACTTTTTCACGAAAACTCTGAACGAAAGGAATGTTAGATTCAAGTCCCCGAAGCGAAGACGATTTATTGGACCACTCTGGCTCGTGACAGCGACGAATGGAGTCGTTACAGGCGCCCGCTCGCGGGAGTCGATGATCAACGGAACGACAGGTGATACAGGTGAGAGTAGGGAACCCTACATTAGACGCTCACAGTGAACGCATGAAGAAGTTCATAGTTGTACGGCGCTGAGGTGGAGAACGACAAGCAACCTGAAGAAAAAATGGAAATGAGGATTGGAATCAATTTCTCGAGTCTTACATTTGTATCCTTCCCCACGATATTGAAAACTGCAAAAACCAGAACGATTTGTACATTTTGTGATTACTTTTTTGAGAGCTCACCTCGTTGCTCCATACTGCATAATGCTTCCAAAGTCATACGGCATTCCATAATTGTAGTTGGTAGTTGGCGACTCTTTGTCGAATTGATCCACAAAACTGGGCTATAAGCAGAGCCATAACTCATTTTGTAGGTTTCCAAATAGGATACTAGTACAATACACGTGAAAGTGAACGGAATTCCTATTTTATAATAAAAATTGAAAAATCAGAATACCATTTACACTCTCTCCAAAAATTGGCTCGTGACCCGAATATATTATTACGCATGACAGAACCCAGAACACCGCTACTGCCCCTTCCATCTCGCTTACTACTACAAGGTGTGCTTTACCTGCATATCTACACGTCTTCACCCAACCTAATTGTTCAGAAAGTCACGAAAAATGCCACTGCACTTTCCTCTTGTTTTTTCTTTGTGACAAGGTCAGTCTTGATTTTTCTTTACAGAATGTTACACTGGCGTGCAAAACTTAGGGACGAAAGCAACTTTCGATTACTGTACCTCTGCCAGACGACTGAGCTTGATGAAATTTATGCAGTACCAATAGAGGATCATTACGGTATTGCACAGGAAGCAACTGGCAGAAAACCAAAATAGAGCGAGCAATTAAGACATTTTTATTGAAAGGTACCGATTACACATAGTTCCTCACAACTTAATTTAGTACTTCAAAAAAGGCGACTCGGTTGCTAACATGGTGCGTGATCACCACGAACAGCAGTAAATGCTCTGCAACGCGATACCATACTTTCCACGAGGTTGGAAATGAGGTATCGTGGTAGGGCATTCCACTCCTCTATCAGCGCAATTGACAACTACTGGATGGTTAGTTATGCAGTTGGACGTGTTGCAATGCCTCTACCCAGTGCATCCTACACGTGCTCGATGGGATTCAGGTCGGAGAAACGGGCAGACCACTCCATTCACTGGATAATCTCTTGTGTCAAGAGCTCTTCAACCTAAGTTGTTCGGTGCGGTCGCGCATTGTTGTCCATAAAAATGAATTCAGGGCTTACTGTAGAAGAAAAGATACACATTAGAAAGGGGTTTCTTTTCACAGTAACGCCAATTGTTAAGAGTCGAACGCTCAAAAATCTGGAGGATAGTACGGGTACGAAGCATGATGCCTCCTCATACCATAACACCTCGACCACCAGAGCGATCAAGTTCCACAACGTTTCCGAAAGATGTGCGTGTCCACACCTCTGGCCGTGAGGGCGCATCCAAAATCACTACTCAGACTGAATCTGCTCCCATCCAAAAAAAGCGAACGGCCCCATTTCTCATCGGTCCGTTCGCTATGCTCCTTGCACCACCCTAAACGGTCTCGCCAATTCGCGAAGGTTAAAGGAACACTACGAAGTGGTCGTCGTGCGAAGAGACCGCAACCGTGCAGTCGTCGTGCCACTGTAGTGCGTGAGATGGCTTGCTTTGAAATCCTGTTAAATGACATTGCAATCAAAGAAGCTGACCGACGTGGATCTCTTCTTGCTTGCTGCATAATGTAGCGGTTATGTAGTTGTTCTTGGTTGTCCACCTGCTCTCCTTCGTGCAGCAGTATCAGAGGTTCGGGATGCTCTCCGTGCACGTGTAACAACGCTGTGAGCGATACCAGGTTCCTGAGCTGCAGCGATACCAGGTTCCTGAGCTGCACTCATCATGTTTCGACCTTTTTCGAGCTTCTCGATGATCCTCCCTCATGCTAGATCATCTAGACGATGTCCGCGGGATATGATGTATAGAAGGATAACACCACAGTACTTGGCAGCTACTGGCTGACTGACAAAAAAAATTTCCGTACCCATCAACTGCCTCGATTTGTGCGGGTAGCCATATTTTTCGCTTTATTTGGAGTATTACTCCACGAAGGGATGTTCAACTTCCTGTGCATAACCGTCATAGGTCTGGCAATATAATCCCACCCTTTCATTTATTTTCACCCAGTCCTCAATGTTTTATGTTACATTATCCATCTCGTCCCTAAGTTTTGCACATCAGTGTACATACTTCGATTCAGCTGGTCGAATACCACGAAGTGCTGAACTAAAATTTAAAAAAAAAATCCTGGAGTCTTTGTCACATCAAAGTTCTTTAAGTTCGTTATTAGCAACGACAACCGCTGCAGTTATAAAAAGAAGGCATTCGCTTCCATCGAAAATAATCAGCGTGATATAGATTTGCCAACACTTTTCGAAACTTAACGAAAGGTAAGTTGTCGCGTTTCTCGGACTGTACTATGTAGTTATTTCGACACTATGTTTTTAACAATTGGATGAATTTGGTCACGCGGCAATCTCGAATGACAGCGGCTCTTTTGAAATGAAAAGTAGTATATGACTTTATTCCCATTCTCAACGTATGAAATAGCTGTACTCAAAAGTGGCACTTCTCTTCAATGGAAAATACTTAGGATCCTTTCGATGAGCAGTAGGCAGCTCGAAAAAATGGCGCTTCCATCGATTTACAGACTATGTGAGTCAAAAACGATAAAAATTCAAATTTGAAGTAATACCATCTTTTTATGAAAATAAAATATGCACGTATGATTCAATCTCGTTAGAATCCGAACATCTTGTTTGCAAAGTGATCTGCTTCATTGAAAGCAGTTGTACATAGGAAACGTACCCATTCAATTAGAAGTTCAAATTTCTGAGGACGTTCGGTTAATGGCACACATCAAGCAAGTCCAATCAATACTCCGTCTCGGCCTGCTGATCACATAGCTAAATGTGATTGAGAAGGGTAGGAGAGTGGCGTTGGAGGAGAAAGTTGGAAGTGGAACTGTTGAAAAATTTATTTCAACTGTATAAGTTAACGGAAGATAACGTGTCATAAAAAAAAAGAAATTAGGTTTTTTGCGCTTCGGGCGTCATCAGAACCCTATATAAGGTTCGAGGTTCTAGACAAATTGTACATAGAAACTGATCAGAAAGAGTTTATTATGAATACTCTTTACCCCAGGCATTCTCAAACTAAAGAGAAGCGTCGCGGATGGGAAGGTGGCCGCTGGGCGCACCGTGCGCGCTCCGGCCCATCTTTGCTCGGCAGCCACAATGCGTCGCGGATGCGCGCGTTGTACGCATTCCTTCGAATAGCCTAGTCAGTCGGCACCCGTCCTGCACCGCGACCGGCTGGCTGTCGGCTGCTGTTCTGTGTAGCCGGGCAAGGCTGTGAAATTGCCCGCAAAGCAACCGAGCGCCAGCGTATGCCCGACAAGTATTCGAACTGCCCCTAACTAAGAGCGGAAGTTGTCACCTATGGGATACTGAAGAGGAAGGAAGGCAAGAAGAGCGCCGATGCCTGGATATAACAGCTGAAGGAGCTTGCCTTGGATGGCGCCTACAGATTGAAGGAAGGATGATCGTCGTGTAATACGTTTTGCAAATATGCTTTATAATTCTTGTGTATTTATTGCCATTAACTCCTTTGCCCATTGGGCCTTTTCTATTAGCGTATTACTCTTGTCGTTTTATTACGCCTCTATTGCTCTGAGCCCCTTTGGATTGTTCTCATCGGTAGTCCTAATCCCCTTTTATGTATTCTTTTTGAAGTAATTTAGTTGTAGTGATAATTAGTAGTCTAATAAACTACGCATCCCTTGCTTCTGTACGTTGCATTGCGAGTAGGTGAGGTAGGGCACCCTAGTTCCGACGGGATCGAGTACGTTGTGACGTGTTCATGTAGTGCTGGTCCCTGTGTCGGGGGCAGGAATCCCCGCCGCGAAGTCCATGGCGGGGGTCGCTAGGTTAGGCGGAGGCCTTCTCCATCTAACACACCCCCTGGTCCTCGGCGGGGGGTGGTCCGCCCTTCTGTCCGGGGCACAGGTAGAACGTGGTAGTCCGGTGAGCGCGGAGGTTTGTGGGCTCGAGTACTACCGATACGGATCGCGTCCAAAAGGGCGGCCACGAGGAGTCGCGACAAGAAGTGCTATTTTTGAAATATAGATGTACCATCGACGGAGGTGGTGTAGTGGCAAGTGGCGCACTATATCACACACACGGTCAGGGGCAATCCCGGATCGATGCCCGCCTAGGCCAACCAAGCCTTCCATCCCTCCGGGGTCGGTGAATTGATACCAGACTCGTCTGGAAGGATAAAAGCACTGACCTGTACATGGGCTAGCCACCGCGAATCATTGTATAGGCCACATACGCACTCATTACTCCACTAAGATTCCGCATGGAAGTCGAGTGGGGGGAGCATCCCTCAGACGGAATTGATTAACATCAAAAATCTTGTACTTCCACTTTAGATGTACTTAGATGTACCATTCAGTGAGAACAGAAACGGACCTATATCGCTATCATTTAATAAAAGAAGCCCTTGTCATTGAAAATTACCGCTCGCCCAGTTTCATCCATTTTTAGAACATTAATATCAATATGACCAATACAGCCTGAAAAATGCGACAATCTATTCTCCGATTAATTTTGGAATATGTTGGCCACTTCACAACACACAAAATGTTTTCAACAAAATGGATACCTTGCGATTGTAATTATAGCAAGCGTTGTTGCTCACGACGAACCCTCAGAACCTTTGATGACCAAAGACTATAGCGTTGACTTTTCAAATTTCAACTCCACCTGTTCGTAGAGCTCAATGAACTGAGTCGAAGTTCCCCCTCATTGGAAATCACTGACATTTTTGTACCGTGGTTGCTCCAACTAATGTTCAAACTTACTTGAATATTCTCCACGATTATACTGATAGCAGAGTCCCGGTCCACCCTTGACTGGGAGTGGAAGAATCCCAGAGCGTGACCGAGTTCGTGTGCAGCTGTTCCTACCTAGAATATCGCCGCTATGAAAGTGGTAATCATTGTCACTGAGTGAACGCTTACGCTTTCACACCCTTTCCCCAGTGACAAGTCTTGTTGTCCACCGACTTTTCCTACGTAAGAGTAGCATCCATCTCCTTTGAACACCCTTATCCTATTCAGCGCTGAATATAAACTGTTACATTTCAACAAATGAAGAAAAGATTCGGAACGACCTGTGCTATCTTCGACGAATTTAATACATGTGTTGCTCTGCCAGAAATGAGCTGCGGCTGAGAACGCTGCTTTAACATCAGCGGCTTAAAATGGTGGTATTTATAAGTATGCTGAAGGTGAGGGAAATAATCTTTGATAAGTTGAAAAAAGTGGTCGGTATGCTGTTTTTTGTATATTGGCCATGTAGGAGCAAGAGACGTAACAAAGGGTCCACCAAACTAGATACCAAGAGCTATGGAGTTGACTATGGGACCGCGATCAGAATTGATTTATTTGAATGTTTGACCGAGTCGGGCATAGGTGGTGTAGTGACAAGTGGCGCACTTCACACACGCATGGTCACGGGTCTTGGAATCTTGGATCAATATCCGCCTAGACGAACCAAGCCTTACATCGTTCCTGGGTCGCTCAATTGGTACCAGACTCGTTCGGGAGGATTAAAGCACTGATTTATACAATGGCTGGCCGCCGCAAGTCATTGTACAGGCCAGATACGCACTCATTACGCCCCTACGATTCTGAATGGAGTCGAGTGCGGGGGCGCATCCCTCAGACGGGATTGTTTGTAGCCGAAAACTTCGTCCTTTTATCCTTCATTACATCAGTCCGTGGTTTCCAATGACAAGGGTAATATTTTGCGTAAAATCGTAGTGAAGAAGCCATAACTGTGGGAGCAAGGGTGAAAGTTAGTAGTAGAGTGAAGTTCAACTGAAGTTTAATAAACTGTGCAGAATGCGCATAGCAAAGATAAGGGATATGGAAGTAATGATGCCCTCTGTAGCTATGCCAGAAAGGCACATCATGAGGTAGTCAAAGACAGTGAGAATATGAGATTAAGACAGAATACATAAATGAAAATAAACCCATTCTACTATATATAATCCGCTAAATGTGTCTGTTAGTTTGTCGGTGTGTTTGTGTGTGTGTGCCTGACCGGAAATTCATAACTCCTGTCCCCGTGGACCTAGAGCGTTCAAACTTAGTAGGAGTATGGGGGGCAGGATGTGAACACTTATAGAATGTGGCGGGATCGTACCACGTGTACAGGCGGCGGGGCGTGCGTGAACGAAATTTCAGGCCGCAGTTTCATAACTCCTGTCCCTATGGACCGAGAACTTTCATACTTGGAAGGGAGAGGGGGGGGGGGCAGGATGAGAACACTTGTGATGGGTGGCGGGACCGCATTCCATGCACAGGGGGCGGAGCGTGCGCGATAGAAATTTTGAGCCGCAAATTCATAACTCCTGTTTACGTGGACCTACAGCGTTGAACTTTGGAAGGATTACACTTTTCGTACTAACAGTGGAACATCAGCACTTAAGTAAGTGATGTAGGCTATGACGGGATCGTAGGTACTCGGTGTCAAAAACTGATCATAAGTGATAAGAGAAAATTAGGGACCAACTAACCCTTCGGTATTTACGATGTAGCTTTGACTGTTCAGTATGTCTCATTCGATAAGACGAGTGATAGGGACACATTAGCGGCACTGCGCTAAGCAGATTAGAACTTTGTTCATTTCTTACTAGTAGATTACGACCGCTACCCAGCAAGGATTGTGCTTCAATGGAAGATCCTCTTTGCTTGATATAGTTTGCGACAAAACTTGACAACCGCTAGTAATCTGGAACTCTCAACTAATGATATCTCCGAAAAGAAAAGGGTCCATCGATAAAGAACATCGATAACGGTGCTATCATCGCTCAGAGCATCTCCACAGCATAATCTTTGATTGTCCAACATTTGGATTTTTGATGGGTATTCATTTCTAAGGAAGAGAGCAGAAGTTCGAGACTTTCAATCGAAGGCGTAAGCACCGACCTCAATTGAGTACCACCTGCACCGTTAGCCCTGCGTCAAACTTCGTGCACAGGAAGCTGTCATTTGTTTCAGAAAAGTAGTGGAGAGTTAGAGTTACTATCACTTTATCAAAGAATTAGGGAAGCTTTCAATTTCTGTTGTGTCAAAGAAGGATTTTGAGTTCTGTTTCAGTTTCATACTCTCACTCAGCTGAACAGCGGGGAAAAACTCAAACTCAGCTGAACAGCGGGAAAAAACTTAAAGACTATAAACTCTATAAACTCTGAAAAAGGGAAAAAAGATCACTTGTTCAGTTCAACTTTTCTCGGGATAGGGTGTTTGACACAAGGAGGAGAGCCTGGCGTTAGCCGGGCGATCCGACTGGTAAATCTTATAACAAAAATTATTGGGCTGCCTTCCAGAAAAGACTGTCTTTGAGTGTAGGCGTTGATTTATAGTGCAGTACTGTAGAGGGCCAAAAACCAAAAAAATGTACAATTCAGGGAGCTGCTGCTTCTGTCAAAGAGATTTATCAGAGAATGAAGGATAATTTGACCATATCCGAAGAACATTTCTTCCACTGAGCTATTCATTACTGCAATACAAAATTATTCGTTTATCCTTTACCAGTCGAATCGCCCAGCTAACGCCGGGCTCCCCTCCTTCTTGTGTCAAACACTCTATCCTGAGGAATAGTGAATTGGGGGAATTTTATTTCTTTTTTCGAAGTTAGAACGCTGTTAGCTGAGTCAGAGTATGAAACTGAAGCTCGAATAGATTATGTCGTCGTAGCATATCGTATAGGCTCTCTTGAAGAAAACAGACATCATCTCAAATCAAATCAAGACATCAAATTCATTCAAAGACATATCTCAACGATGGCTTAACTGACTGACAGTTAACGTCTTGAGTGGTACTCACAAATGCTGTCGAGTGATAATGCCGCGCATTATCAGATTCGGTTATCAGCGAACCTTTCTTCGCTACGGATTTATCACTAATTGGGAACTCCTGGGATCATTGGCAGTCGGATGAGTTTAGTCACAAAAGATACCGAAACAAAAAGAAACAATGATGTGTCATTGAGTCAGAAACTTTGCTGGATAGCGGTCGTAGTTCAACAGCAAAAAATAAACCAAATTTTTACTTCGTTATGGAGAATTGCCGTTGATCGATTCCTATCACTGCATCTACCTGTCTTATTGAATGAAAAATATCAAAGAACAATGTTTGAATACCAAGGTACCACTGTTGACATGAAGGGGATAACGAACCTATTCACCCTCACTTTGGTAGGTGATGTAGGACGTGAAGGGACCGTAAATGATTGGTGACAGGGAATGAATGCAAGTGATAGAGGCTGATGAACCATAGTTAGTGAGAGCCACTAGAACTGTAACGCACTTTCTGTTAAGAATGGAATCTAGGAATTTTAATAGGTTATGTAAGATGTGACAGGATCGTAGGTACCCGGTGATGGGATCGAGAACGGCTGGTGTCAGGCCAGGAGCTGAAAAAACTGGCAAGGGCTAATGAAAATCCTGGAAAGCGTAGAGCCACTACAATAATGGCATTAATAATGGAGCCTTGACAGTTTGATATGTGATGTGGAGTATGGCGGGATCGTAGACGAGCGATGATAGGAAGTGATAACAGCTGATAGCGACTGACAAGAGCACATACCAACTGAATTTAACCCCTGTGGTATTTACGATGTATTTATGATTACGACTATTATATAGATTAAGACCGCTACCCAGCAATGTTTGTAACTCGATGGAAGATCGAGGTTACTTTATGTTTTGATATTATTTACCGCAAAGCTCATCCGACCGCCAAAAATTTGGGATTTTCAACTAATGATGTATCCTTGGAGGAAAAAAGGTCCAGTGATAACGACATTTGATAATGGTGCTATTATTACTTGAGGACATTTGAGAGTACTACTCAATTCTTTGGTTGCCTATCAGTTTAACCTTTAATGGTTGATAATTTTCAAGATGAAGATGAAGAGCGACCCATTGACAATTTTTAAACGCAGGCGTAAGCGTCGGCACACCTTAAATACTACTGGCGCTGCCCTGCTCATGCCAGCTCCCCTCTTTTTGGGGTCCCGTGTCAAAGTTGTGTAGAGTGTGTAGGATTTCGCGTTCAGAAAAGCATCATTCGTTTCAAAAATGGGGAAAATGGGGGGGGGGGGGGGGGGGGGGGGGGGGGGGGGGAGGGGAGGCGGTTGCCTATTACTTGAACTCAATGAAAGAGGAAAGCTCGGCGATAGCCGGGCGACTGTCTCTATATATAAAGCGGTAGTTTTGCGAGTCTGTTTATATTTTATATTGCGTCCTTCTAAAAGTAACGTAGGCACGACGAAGAGTGTGAATGTCATGTGAGCGCGGTAAGGAAAGAGTTATAAAATGGGAAGTCAACCGATACTGTTCATATTGGTCCTCTAACAAGTCGTAGGTAAGCGGTAGTGGGCATGTGGTGCACGCATTAGCGTGCGTAGCCCAACTGGTGTTTATTAAAGTGGGGGTTGGAAAAGAAGATTCTAAGTGAGCGCATGCGTGCATAAGAACCAAACCAGCTTGTGAACAGCAGAATGCATGTGTATGACTTACGTGCTGATGGATCAAAAAAGTAGAAAACTGTCCTTCCCCAAATTGTGTTTGGATAGAATATGTCGCGGTAGGCCTGACGCTTTGCCCGAACGTCGTCATTGTCTTTCCCGAGTTGCTCCGCTTGAGTTCTGTAACATCGTGCAAGTGAAATGAAGAAGAACGGCACAGACTTGTGCTTAGAACTCACATAGTGAGAACCATGTCCGCTTGGTACAAGAACTCGCTGAGGTTTGCGTCTCTGTTGATTTCGTGGATGGGGAGAACTGTTGGGCCATTTTCTTGGGGAAGCATATTCGGCATTAACTGAAAACGAACGCTAGGGTTAACCTGTACCTGCTACTTCTGAATGCTTAAAAATCAGCTCGATGCAGTAATCTTTCCGAGGGAATTCCTGGACAAGATGAAATCATTGGTATGCTGAGTATTTTATTCCTAGATAAACCTGACGGATAAACGATTTTGGATTTATGTGGTCGAAACACCACCGCTCTTGGACTACATATTACCCTCCTCGTCTCTATAAGTTCACAGGGCCATGTACGCACACTGCAGTCTGAGTGTTTGAGACTGCCCGGAAACTCTAATTGCTTGTGGCAGATATCCAATACCCTCAGTAAATTTGTTCAGATTCTGAAAAAGGTTAATTGTTACAGGACTGCTGGCTGCTGTACCAGTAAAACAACTATCTTGAGCAACCAATTAGCGACCTTAACTTATTCCATTGAAGTTTCAATAACAGATATTCGGTAGTGTCTGTCAATCAAAGGCTCTCGATGAAATTTGTTAATTGAAATGCTCCTGAAAGATGTGTTTATCGTCTGACGTATACCATATGTGACGCTGTTTGATCGGAAGACGGCCTAGATAGAACGTTGTAGGGGATTGAAAAATAGATCGGCTGTATGCCACACCTAAGGCGGACAAATTTTAGCGAGCAATGTTGAGGCTGCACCATCCGGAAGAGACAACGGCAGGGAACTCAAACAACGAAGCATGCCCTACCTTAAAACTGATGCACTGTTCTCCACCAACTTTCAACTTCTGCTCTTAAATCCAAAAAGGATACATTGAAATTATCGTAAACTGTGCCTTCAAGTTTCTGACAGCGAAATAATGTAAACTTCCTGTCAGGAAAGACTTACGCTATTCAGTCTCCTTCGTAAAGGTTGATTGCCAGCAGCTTCTTTACTTTTGAGTTTCTCCATCCATTTCTTCCTGAGTTCTGCTAACTTTTGATGAACTATCAAGACATCAGATTTGCTGTAGGCCTGCAAATATGTAGTTGATAAGAGGGAAAGGAATAGTATACACACCTAACGCTAGAAAGGCGCCTGTTGGTACACTCTGTGTGTATTTTTGAGTGTGTCAATGTGTCTGTCGGAAGGGGCACTAGGGGTTACTGTATCACACGTTCACGGGGCGTTAAAGGCCCTCTAATGTGGGAGTAAAGGTATGTAGGGATGTAACAAAGGCATTGTAGGTCATTAGTAAAACTAGATCCGGGTTAGTTCGGACCTAGAGCGTGTGGACCGGGTGGCTGAGTGTGCAAGAAATGAGCGTAATCTGAGTACAAAAACGTCGTCAAGTTGCAATGAGATGAGCGGGAAATGAATCAAATTACAAGAAAACATAGGACTTGAGCAGGACGTTGCACATGGGGCAGGGTGCGACAAATTCTGTGGTGTGCGTGTATTTGTTACGTTGGAAATCAATATGTGACTCATGTTTTTTTAGGCAGGAGTACCCAAATTTGGAAGACCGCAGGTGGCGGATCAACTCTAACACGAAAATGAGGAGAGCATGCGCTAGCCGGACGCACCGGCTTTTTGTATATGGAACGGAACGCATGAGCATGCTACTCTAAGAAACGATGAGCAGCTGCTTTTATAACATTAGGTTGATGCATAATTACTGCGGATTTTTTTCAGCAAATTTTACTTGAAGAAACGTTGGAAATATGTCAAACACTGCTTTCCATTTCGCTCGGATTCCACAGGCGAAAAGGTTTCGATTTTTGGAGGCGATCCACGCCCTGACGTCGGACATCAAGCCATCCATTTCGTCGAAAGTTCTGTTCATTAGCCAGCTTTCCAAAGGGCGATTGACGTGATAATCCAGAGGAGTTATTGTTGGTGAATAGGGCGAGCGTAAAAGAAGCAGATTCCAGTCCTTATCTGGCTTTGGCTGACTGTTCCATTACCGCCAAGTACGCTGAGATCATTTTACGACTGTGCCATCTTCCAACCTATCTCGAAATAATAGAACATAATGTGGCGTATATGAAGATGACTTTCTAGAAATGTTTCTGTTAAGGAAAGTAAGAAGATCATTCCTAGTGAAGTCCGAATTCCATATTCAATTTGTATCGAGAGAAGAAAAGCCGCGAAAAAATCCGCAATAATTAAGGATCAACCTATTATTATAATTCTGCCAAGTCTTGTTCAAATTATCATGTTCGATCAATAGTTGCAGTATTTCAACAAAATCTTCAACAGAACAGAAGTCTTCTTCATAAATGGACGAAGGATTCCGTAGTAGTAATTTCGTGAAGTCATAGGGAAAATGTTCTGAAAGGTAGGGGCGTGACCGCGTTTGCGCGCTCTTTGTACTATAGTTCTTACATTAGTTTAGCGTTCTCGTTTTGGTAGAAGTGAAAAAGGCGAATTATGAGCCACTGAAAAAGGGTAGTGAAACAATATCTGGGCGAAACGTTTGTGTTTGGAATGGAGAAGCTTTGAAAATCGCAACGAAGGCGGAGCGACATCGGACAGTGTGAAAGGGGGATCGAGTACGGTATGCACTTATTGAGCGTTACATGAAAAACTAATTTTCGGAAGATTTGCGTTCAGTTTCGAGTTCTTTGCTCAAAATCGCGCGAATATGGGCGGAAGACTCGTTATTCGAAATGAAAAATGACCACTGCTTCATAGCAATACAGAATCCACATATTGTTGACTAACCTCTAGGAGCTCCTTTTTCCTTGCGTCTGGGAGGCCGGAGAATTTGTCGTCGGTCTCTGTAGTACCGATGCCATTTATGAACAAAAATACGAATAGATAGTAATTTCGCAATATCAACATCAACTCAAATCCTTGAATTCCACTGTTTATCGGGCAGAGACGGCCAAAGACGGCCAAAGACGTTTCAGCGATAGATGTTCCCTGAAAACTGCTTACAACGTGACAAATTTCGATTTAAAATTCCACGCGAATATTGCGTTGCGTATCCCCATCGTTTTCAAGAAAATGGAAATTGGGAGGAAAGCTACAGTGGATGGAGGTGTGGAGTTCTGCTCAACTCATGTATGCTTAAGTACATTGCTTTATTCCCTGCTTTTTTCATGATGAGTGTTTATTCCCTCTTTTTTCAATATGAGTTTTTCACTAGAATCACACTCATTTCATTCCATACACGCACGTTCCGCCCTCGCGGACGGATCTTGCCCTCCTACGTATTATGAGTGTTCATTATTAGTGTTCCCATCCTGTCTCCTAGCAAATTTAAGCGCCCTAGCCCAAATTGACCTTTGTTACGCGCTCGAATCTTAACTTCGCTCAAGTCATGCCTCCTGTGGCTGTAATCCGGTCCTGCAACCCACCATAATTGTTTCCATCCTGCCGACTGTGATCTTACCGAATATGAATGCTCCAGGTCCAGTAGGACAGGAGTTGTGAATTTCCGGTCAGACAACCATATTTACGCGCACATTCATACGGATGCAGCGAACTATATAAGTAGGATTTCTACTGCTGTGTGTCTCCTTAGGTCCTTAAGTAGGGATATATGAACGCTCAGGTTCGCAATCATATGGGACGCGGATTCTCCCCTCCCGGAGCCGAGGCAAAACTATGCCGCCATTATTGTAAAAGCGGTCTTACACTTTTGGCGGATATGCCAAGATCCATTACGAAGAAATCCCTTACACAATCATGATCAGAATAAGCAGCCACATCATTGCTGGGATGTCGTATATGAGGTGAGCACGAGATGGCTGTCGGGAGTAAACGATCTCGACTGAACGACAGAACAGTTTGAGTGAGCATAGGCGGTGAACGCTGGAATCGCTGGGAGAGCACGTGATTTACTTTATGAGCACTGCCATGCATAGCCATAGCTAGAAAAAGTGCACAATTTTTCTTATCTTCAAACATCAGGGAGATGTAGTGCAGTAGTCGAGCAATTGCATGATCAAGTTGATTACGCGTACCGTGAAGCTGTTTGGGCGCCTACTCGACCTAAAGCTGAGGGTCATATATGCCGTCGACTCGGTCGTAAACTTTGGCAGTATATGTGACGCGATATGGCGCCATAGCGTTGAAAAACCGCTGCACAGCCGCCATGCGCCTATGAAAGTTATGTCACACCGCCTTCCAAAGAAGGTGTTGTGAAGTAGAGCATATAATGAATAAAGCGGTGCTACATGCACACCCTTACGTAATTCTCTTAATGTTGAGAATGAAATATTGAAAGAAGGTCTGTTATTGAATTTCGTAGAGGTCACTGTGATCAGTACTGCCTGTACTTTTATGTTGCGAAGACAGCTACAGGAGCTTCACAAGGTTCTCGGAAGAAGTAATGGGGTACATCAAAGATCTACAACTAGGACCCTTGGTGTACCTCATTACAACTAACTGACTAACTAGGCAACCGCACTGATTGTCATTATAGGGCAACTCATGGAACGGGGGGCAATGATGCCTCTTGAGGGCAGAGCATGGGCTTCAGATAGGGAAGAAAGATATCGAAGTTTCTGTCTCCATGCACAGCACAAATATTATAGTAGAGCGCAACAAAGATGGCATAAAGCAGTACGAGGATTTCCGGTATCTGCCTATCTGTCTACTCTCTAGTCACTGAAACTTGTTGTAAAGAGGTTTCGAACGTCACAGACAAAATGTAAAAGTTTTTCATGTGAAGCTGTGCCTCATATGGACTATTCAGAAACACTGTTCGCCCAGTTTTGGAACTCCTCCAAAAAAGGTGTCGGGGCAGCTACAGGCATCTAACTTATAAGTACTGCGAGAAAAAGCCGGCTGAATTCTCTAAGAAGTCTCTGTAGGACGATTATGTAGACTTAAGTGCTTCCGAAAAATAAACCCTGAACTTCGTATAAAGCTGGGAGATTTCGATGTCAAATCTCTTCCGGCCTAGTGATGGAAAAATTCCAAAAAAAGATGAAACAACTGAAAAACATTCGATGGGGGCCGAGGGATCCAACTAGAGAAACATAGACCAACGAATCGACAACACGAAACGACAAGAGGATTAATCGTTAACCGGTGATGGTGGGGGCGCCGTTTGCCTCATTAGTATTCGAACGAGGTGAATCACAGTCTATATCTACTTGTGAGTTGCCTCTAAACTACATGCGGAGCCAACTCGAATATCTTTTTGTTTTGTCATTTCAGTAGCCACCAGTGATTTTAGCCGATGTACGATCTGTTATCCTATGATGGATTGAACTCTAGTAACCGTCCATTATTATCCTTGTCGAAGGTGGGAAACAGAAGTCCAGCGAAAAAAACAAAGTGGAAAAGTCCGAGGGTTCTCTGAAAGCAAAAATCAAAAAGTCGCAACATGAGATTCTCGATTTACATTTGCCAGTGTAGGAAGGAACGCCATAGGCTTGTTGCTTGGATTGTCTCCGTTTTGTTACAAATTCTTATTCCCCCATTTTAACCGGCTTCACTTGAAATGGATCCCTGCCCTGTTGTATCCTTGTCAGTTAAAGGCATAGTTCACGAAAAAAGGTTTCCGAGACTCCCCCCACAGAATGAAGTTGAGGCCCCCGCGTATACCATATCTGGCACTATTGAGTCGGGAGACGGCCTACTTAAGGAGTTATAAAAGCTCAAGGATTATCCCGTATGTTTCCTCGGACGAGTTTCACAGGCATTGTAGAGGCTGGACCGATCGCAAGGGAATCCATGTAGGAAGTTCAAACAACTTGTCATGGCCCATAGCGACAGTGAAAGGCAGTTCTGTACAGTTCTGGCTTGATGTTCTGGCATGATGCAGTCAACTCTTTGTGCAGTTGCAATAACTGAAATCTAGTCCGAATACCCCTTCCGTGTAATTCCCGTCATGGCGATCTCGCCCAACCTCTATTTTCCCTACTTTTGAGGAGCTACAGTTTTTACGAAATCGGCGAATTCTCTCGCTTTATTCAAACTTTTCAAACTATTCCCCATCTATACTTCCGCTTTTTGAATAAAACGCCTACCTCAAAATTATCGTGAACTGTGCCTTTAATGACAGACGGGGCTAGCAGATCAACACATGAAAAAGCAAAAGAAGGAAACTGCATTTGCAGAATTAACCAGGATATGACGCCTTATACAGAGTGCGGCAAAAGTTCTGGCAAATGCCCGTTTCAGGGAAGCCGTCGATCTCGACAGAATCTGTGCCATTACTTTCTGCGAGTCTTCTTCTATACATTTCACAAATTGGACGTTCTTAAATAAGCTATTTAACAGAATGGTGACAAGCGAAGACCAACGAGCCTCCATCCTGCACCTCTATCTGGCGGGATGCACTGCAAAAACCATCTCCAAGCAGCTCCAGATCCCCTTAAGAACCGTGTGCAACAACATAAACAGGTACAAGGCGACAGGAACTATGGAGGACAAGCCTAGATGTGGAAGACCGAAGAGTGCAACAACGAAGGAGATCGTGAAAATTATTAGAGAGAAAATCCGCCGCCACCCGCGTAGGTCCGAGAGAAAAATGGCTCTTGAGGTGGGTATTTCTGCTCGAACTGTTGGAAGGATTGTCACCAGAAACCTTCGACTTCGCTTTTATAAGATCAGGAAAGCTCACACTGCTTACTGAGCGTATGAAGAAAAGTAGGCTCGAAAGATGTAAGAAGCCTTTAAAGCGATTTCCACAGGCTCGGCACACCAACATCCTTTTCACTGACGAGTGTCTGTTTTCAACAGATCAATTCCTGAACATCCAAAACGATAGTGTAATAGCGGGGAGCCCTGCAGAAGCCAGCCAACATGGATGGATTGCTCAGCGATCTGGACACCCCAAGTCGTTGATGGTTTTTTGGGGAAATCACATCGGACGGCAAGATCAGGGGCAAGATGCCCCTGATTTTCTTGGAGAAAGGGGTCAAGGTAGATAGCAAGACTTACTTAAAAAGCGTGTTGGAGGAATAGGTATTCCCCTGGGCACAACCCCATTTCGGCAACTGGACTTGGACTTATCAACAGGACTCAGCTCCAGCACACAGGTTCAAGGTGGTACAGGATTGGTGCGCAACGCACTTCCCAGACTTCACCTCGTCGAAGGATTGGCCCTCAAACAGTCCAGACCTAAATCCATTGGACTACTCCGTCAGTCAGCTCTCAAGAGGAAAGCCTGCTCCACCCAGCATAAAAGTTTGGATGCTCCACGTGCAACCCCCGTTGAAGCAGGGAAGATTCGGACGAAGACTACCTCCGTGCCGCCGTCGACGCACCTCCTAGGAGAATTTCAGCCCGTATTCGCGCAAAAAGGAGCCATGTCAAGAACTAGGTTGTTTTTGTGATCTATATAGCTGATGCTAAATGCTGTTGAAATAGCATCATGTATCGATCGATTTGACAGTTTTTACGAACATGTTCACCGTTGCCAGAACTTTTGCCGCACTCTGTAAAACTTTCACGAGTACGCTACAACCGCGGATATCCCATACACCATCCCTTTCTCCCGACAGTGCATATATTGCATATATTCTACATATATACATATATCTATGTAAAAATCTGGATGAAAGCTAACCTGACTTCGTTTCAATCGCAGCGTTTCCGTTTCAGTTTCAATATTGAGAACAGCTCCAGTACAAGTTGTTCGATTGAGGGCTTGTCGATGTACAGTGCTGTGCTTTTCTTCTAAGAACTCTTAGCTTGTTATTGTATGACGGAAGTCCTAATTAGTCTAATCGCTAATTTTTCAATTTGACTGTTTTCACTGGTTGCTAAGATGGTCTACTGTTGGTCTCGAGTCAAGCCCGTAAAATTTTACTGAACTCGTTTAACTTTTGCGTATCATCTATGACAATATTGAGATATTTCCCTGAGTAAGCTACGACTTGTATAGCTTTAAACCCGGGAAGTCGGCTGGTTAATAGTGGTCGTATAGTTATGGTGATAAACTTTGGGGATCTAAATATTGGGTTGTCCAAAAAGTTTCCGTCAAGTTCTGACTCCTTTTTGAGTGAAAATTTCCAGAGGAATATGTCCATTCATCAAGCAATATTTCGTCCGTTCTATTCAGTAATGGTTCGCCACCTTTCTGAAAGTTCCATTATAGCACTTTCACAGAGGGTTCTAGACTTCGAATCAGAAATCCCTCTCAGGTTCTTTTTGCAATCCTCCAGCGGATTGACTATTTACCATTCAAAGAATTCTGCACAAACCTAAACAAGTGGTAGTTTGATGGTGCTATGTCTAGATTAGTGTCTATCTGGGATGTGTGGTGAGGCATGTCACTCAAGCTCCAGCAATTTTGGACGCATGGCCAAAAATACGCGTGGTCTGGAGTTATCCTGTTGGAAGACAATGTGCTTGCGATTGGCCAGTTCTGGGCGCTTCTGATCCATCGCTGCCTTCAAATGAGTACAGTACCTTTTCAAAGTCTTTTCGAAGTACTGATCATGCGGCAACAGCTCATAATAAATGATTCCCCTGCAATCTCAGCAGCAACACAGCTTCCGCATCTGGTTTTTGACCTTCGAAGTGGTTTGTGACGGCTCAGAGGGAAGTCTCTACTATCGCTTCCTCTCCACGCTGTAGTACATGACCCACTTTCCAATCCTCGCTTTCATGCGTCTCAGAAACAGCTTATTTTTATTTCGTCTGGGCAACAAGTCGCCCTTCGTGGGCGCTCAATCTCAACGCGGTAATCGCTCAATTCGTGAGGTGCCCAACAACTTCAAGTCGTTTGAAAAAACCAAGTTCCAGCGAAACTGATTGATTTAAAACACTCAGTCTTCCTCCAAATCCACTAGTGATGGCCGATTTCGTTAGATTAACATCCTGATTTCGTCGTTTTCAACTAATGATAGCGTAGCGTCCCTTAGCGTCGCCGATATTCGATCGTAAATACACCCTGGTCAAGTTTCTTAAAACACCCACTACTGTACGTTCTCTTAGAGCATTGTCTACTTCAACGTCACGAGTCCTTCTCACGGCTTGAGCCGCCTCCTTATCGCGGTAGAAGAAAAAGTTCAGGTGCCGAACATGCATGAGATGATCTTCAATTTTCGCACGAGTCCTATACAAATAGAATTTGAGGAAAGTTAACAAAGTCCGAACAGTAATACAGGAGAGGTCTCACCCTTTCAGAATATATATAACGGTATAAAAATACGTCTTTCATCTTCTGCACAATAGTTGATAAACTGAGGTGTTCAAAAACGGCGGAAACTTCCCAGACGACCCAGTGGCTCAAAAATATTATAAAATGAAAGGACCAATTATCTACCTTAATACCTAACCAAAAGCAATCAGACTATGCACATAGTTTATTACAACCGGTGCGAAATGAAATGCAGGGTGATCCGTGGCCTCCTTTGGCCTTCACGACAACCTCCAGACGCTTTGGGGACGAATCGATGGCAGACTGCGCTTTTTGACTATTCGATATCTCTGTGGTAAGTGGAGCAGGCCATTTGCACAAGCACCCATCACACCGAGTAGTCCAATGGATTGAGGCGGGGGGAGATGGACTGCGCCCGTTGGAAGGGATGAAGGTCTGCAGCTTGGGGCGCATCAAACCTGGGTGCTCAGCGACTTGTGCGCGGGCGCGGCTTTGCAGAACCACAGAGTGCTGGTTCTTGAAGTGTGCCCGGTTCCAAGGCAGTAGCTCCTTCTCCAAAATGTGCTCGATGTAGTGGCTCGCGTCGACCTTCACGCCAGGATCGACGAACGGCGCACACTCCTGCCCGTACTATCACGCTTGCAGGGTGCGAGGTTCGAGAAACGACTCTCTCCCTGGAACCGCGCTGAGGGGTGGGGGGGGGGGGGGGGNGGGGGGGGAAGACGAGTATACGTGTATTTTGGGCATTCGCCTCTGTGACACGGTGAGCAACAGCGTCTCGTCGGAGATCACCAGGTACCCCCGGCAAGCCGGATGGCTCTATTCTTTTCAGTAAAGTCAAGGTATCTTCTGATTCCGTAAGGATAGAGCCAAAGTTAGTCGTGCACCAACCTTCCGATAGATTGTCTCGAGATCTTGAGCTGCTTGGCCATTTTTCGCATGCTGCGACGACGGCTCTTCGGTTCGCAAGAGTCGTTTCTTTCAGAACAATTGTTTTCGGCAACCGTGCCGTGTCATAGTACCTCTTAAGAGTCCTATATATAGTTTGGCGGCAGACGGAGAGCTTCTTGTTGATGAATTATGGGCAGTCGCCAGCGTCGTGCAAGTGCACAATGGCTTCACGCATAGGTTCAGCGCATACCACCTTGAACCAATTACTCGGATTTTGATGATTTTCAGTGGTAATCAAGGACCATAACAATATCCTACTATATATAATTCGCTAAGTGTGTCTGTTGGTTTGTCGGTGTGTTTGTGTGTGTGTGTGTGTGTGTTTGCTTGTGTGTGTGTCGGTGTGTGTATCTGACCGAAAATTCATTACTCCGATCCCCGTGGACCGAGAGCTTCCAAACTCGGTAGGAATACGGGGGGCAGGATGGGAACACTTATGTTGGGTGCCAGGACCGGACTCGATGCACAGGGGACGATGCGTGCGCAATAAAAATTGGGCCGCAACTTGATAACTCCTGTTTACGCGGACCTAGAGCGTTGAAATTTGATAGGATAACCTCAGCATTTTATAATAGTAAGTGGTGTAGTATATGACGGGATCGTAGGTATTCGGTGACAAGAACTGATCGAACCTGATAAGAGGAAATAAGGGACCTAAGAGAGACCACCTACCGATCAAAATTCTAACCCTTCGGTATTTATGATTCAGAATGTTTCATTCGATAAGATGAGGGGTGAGGACCCATTAGCGGCACTACGCTAAGCAGATTAGTACTTTGTTTATTTCTTACTATTAGATTACAACCGCTACCCAGTAAAGTTTGTGCTTAAATGAAGGTTCCTCTTTGTTGATATGATTTGCGAGAAAACTTAACCGACCACCAATAATCTGGAATTTTCAACTAATGATATCTCCGTGAAGAAAAGGGTCCATTGATAAAGAACATCTGATAATGGTGCTAAAATCAACCAGAACGTCTCCTCAGCATCATCTTTGATTGCCTAACAGTTGAATTTTTGATGGGTATTCATTTCCAAAAAAAAAGAGCAAAAGTTCGAGACTTCCAATCGAAGGCGTAAGCAGCGACTTCGACTGGATACATTTGCACTGCCCAGTTAGTCCTGTGTCAAATTTCGTGTACAGGAAAAAAAGGAGTGGAGGGTTAGACTTACTACAACATTATCAAAGAAGGAGGGAAGCTTTCGACTTCTGTTGAGCCAAAGAAGGATTTCGAGCTCTGTTTCAGTTTCATACTCTCACTCAGCTAAACAATGGAAAAAACTTAAAATTTATGAACTTTGAAAAAGGGAAAAGATTCTTCAGTTCAACTTTTCTCGGGATAGGGTGTTTGTCACAAGAAGGAGGAGAGCCTGGCGTTAGCCGGGGATCCGACTGATCCAATAATAACATATTAGCTTTACAGTATATATAGTTCAATGTGAATTACTACACGGTCGAAGTTTTGTAACAATAATTTTGTGCCACTCTGTACATTCCCGGAATCTGGAAGGGTTTCAACCTTGGAGCTCTTGAGAGGAGCTCACGCTCGAAAAACTTATCAGGAGCACTATTTCAATGAGTTTCCTTTTATATAACTAGACCACATTTCATTCTTTATTCTTTATTCGATACGATATTTAAGAAAACGTAATAAAAAACGCTAAATTTTTTTGAAAACTTCATTGTTCATTGATGAGTTCCTTAAGTTCTTATTATCGGTACTTGGGTTTTGTCTTCTTTTTTTATGCGCCAGCTTTGTTATAGCGTTGAACTGATAGAAATAAATAAATAACCATCCGCACATTGAACACTGTGTGAAACCGAGTACTTGGCGCTCTCTGGAGCGGATGCTGAACACTTCATCCTCATAGACCAATCAGCTACCGCAAGCACTAAAGTGTGCCCACCACGCAATTAGTTTTCAAATAGAATTGAAGTGAATGGTGCAATCTGAAACACACATTTCTAGCCCTTCAGGTATCTGGTAACACTGTATCAGTAGATAGGTACTGTTTGACGAGATGATTTTAAGGTATCTTCAGTTACCAGAAAAGTCATCCTGTACTGACTTGTGGAGAAAACACAAAAGATGCGATTGCGAACATAAAAAACGCGACTTTACGGTATTCGCGTGAGTTTTTGAGTCTTTACGGCGAATGCTGCGGACACTCTGAAATTATCGTGATTTGCGGCTTCAATTATGAGGGATATCTTTGGCAAGTTTTGACATCTGACGATTCATGTAACAAACAGAACATCATTTCCTTCATCGCGGTTAAGCCTTATTCTGCTGTGCCAGGGAATCCCCACGTCTCCACCTCTCCACCCACAGAGCAGTGAACAAGTTGACGGCAGTTGATGCTTTACTAAGATATATGATGGCTTTTCGTTTAACACCGAGTCCGTCTGCACTCAAACAATGCTGCCTCTGAAGCATTTTTGAAACATCCACTGCAGATAGATCCCGACCTCAGAACACCTCAAAGGGACAGCATCATGGAGAATGGGATGTAAAAAGGGGAAGACAGCACAATCCGCAACCCGGAGCAAGACGTCACACTTTTTAATGTAGTGACGACGTTTATATAACAGACAGCTGCGACAGCAACGGACTACAGAGGCCCGAAGCATTTCTGGGCTCCTAGTACAATTGCACGACGTAAAGCACCAAATACATCGTGCACTGTCGAAACCCACTATGATCTCGAGAGTTAGCTACGACCCAGGCACGACACAGCTACCGCGAGCACATCTGTACTGTGTTCGACTTACCACGGTGTGACCCTGCGAGAAACGACTGTAAGCCACGGAGGCGTCCAACCAAAAGGGAGATGATGTAGGCTACCTCCGCTCACATTTCAGATGCGACGAAGGATCTCAGGACAAGAAGGAACTTAAGGCTTGACCAGAACGCCACACACCTTGAAAGGCTGCAAGCGAATATCAGTTGCAGGCAGGCAGTGCGGCGAGACCTCCAGCTATACACGGAGAAGAGACTACTGGAGGCAGCCTTGAGCAGTCTGAGAAGTTTGAGAAGATGCCATCGTGATCTCCAGGACAACAGTATTCCACTTTCGTGCGTGAAGAAGGAGGACGGAACAATTACAGCATCGAGTTTTGAGGTGGAGGAAGTTACACGGAGGTTTTATACCAAAATGTACCGATCCACGACACACGTGCGAAAACCAAAAATTCCCAGTGGCGAACAGCACCTCGGGTCCTTCCTTCGGGGTGAGAGTAGCGATCGCGAGCATAAAAAGGGGTACACCTCCAGGTCCCGACAAGATCTCAGCCGACCTACTCCGTGCAGGTGGCCAATATGTTCATGCGCTTCTCGCAACACACATGACATCCTACCTCCGGAAGGAGAAATCCCCAACCAGTGGAGGAACTCGCGGCCGGGTCAATAAGCTTGTTGAGCGTTCTTTACAAGCCGTTCACGAAGATGCTTCTGAACCGCATATCGCGAACGTTGGATGAAGATCAACCTGTAGAGCAGGCCGGATTCAGCTGCTTAGACCACATCCAAGCGGTCGCAATGGTCATCGAAGTGTGCCGAGAATTCCGAATACCTCTTGTCCTTACATTTGTCGACAATGAAAAAGCTTTCGACATCGTCGAAACGAATGTGGTCCTGTCAGCACTGGTCGATCAAGGAGTGGACCCTCCCTATATAAGAACACTAGCTGACTGCAGTAGTTGCTGCGGCGCGACGGTGAGTCTGTTCCAACGACCTCTCCCCATTCCCATAGGGAAGAGTGTGAGACAGGGTGACACTATTTCGTCGAAGCTATTCACAGCCGCGCTGCAGTGGGTTATGAAGTCGTTAGACCGAGGCAAAAAAAAGGCATTCGTGTGGATGGACGGATTCTATCAAATCTTCGCTTTGAGGACGACATCGTTCTCTTCCAAGCAGCATTGAGGGAAGCTGAAACTATGCTTGCTGAGCTTAATAAAGCAGGAAAGAAAGTAGAGCTGCAGATAAACCAAACAAAGACACAGTTCATGAAGAATACTTGGGCCGAAGAACGTCAAATTAGTATCGATGGTACACCTACCAAGGGAACCTCGTCCTACGTGTATCTTGGGCATTCCATGAATATGAACAACAGCATTAGGGAAGAAGTGGTGAGACGGCAGAAAGCAGCGTGGGCCGCCTTCGGGCCTCTAAAAGAGGTCACTAACCGTCTGACCGACCCGAAACTTCGCGCTAGTCTGTTCGGTTCCATCGTTCTTCCTGCGCTCTGTTACGAATCAGAGACTTGGGTGACCACTGCATCCACGTCAATGGCTCTGAGCACAAGCCACAGAGCGCTCGAGCGATGTCTTTTGTGGTTCAATCGGCTCACTCGATATCGAGCCGGACTACGCAGCTCCGATATGCGCATATGTTTCGAATCTGCGACCTGGTGGAATCCATGAAGAACGGAAAATTCCGGTGGGCCGGTCATATAATGAGAAGAGATGATGACAGATGGACAAGAAGGACAGTCGAGAGGGCTCACTTAGGAACTTCGCGATGTAAAGGTAGGCCTGCTGCGAGATGGGAGATTGCTTTTCGATCACGTGAAACAGCTGCGACAGCAGCTGACCGACTCCTCACATCGCCATCCTCGTCGAATTCTGAGTCTACCGTGGATGGCGACCGCGAAAGACAGAAGCGAATGGTTCGTTGCTGGTGCTCGCACACGAGTGAAGACGAGCCGTATAAGTATAAGTAAACCAGGCTCATTTAGAGTGTTATTTGGAGACGAGAATCTCAGGTTTAGATTTGATGTTTGTCATATTACACAGGGAGTTCAACTAGATCAGTTACTATGTGAACACCTTGTTTTTACTAGATTTCCATTGTATTCAGTTCTCCTCCTCTTCAACGAATCCTCCCTCTCATTGAAGTTTTTCGGCTGAGATTACCTTAAGCTGCAGCAGATTTCGTTCTCATTTTAAGACGTGTCCCCGTCATATCATGTTTATGTCTTGCTGTGATGGCCAGTGCACTTCGAGTTCGCCCACGTTTTCGAAGAGAAGAGCGCATAATGAAAGGATCTGCAACGATCGACTACCTCATGTAGCATCGAAAATGGGCAGTAACGAGAAAGGTGGAAAAGCAGCTTGTGCTTATAAGTGCACATAGTGGTTAGTATTTTATGTTTCTTAATCACAGCTTACGGGCTGTATGAACATTGGAATATCATCAGTGATCCTACTTATATAATCGGCTACGTGTGTCTGTTGGTGTGTTTGTGTGTGTGTGTGT
>UZAF01016214.1:41638-90019 GCA_900617895.1 Haemonchus placei | reverse complement strand
ATGAATCTTCCTTTGAAGCAAATAGGGTGTGGGTTGTGCTACCCCGGGAGTCATAATCAAGTGCCTGTCACTGCTTATACCACAAGACGACTTTTGCTTTGAAAGTCCTACATCAAACTAGCAGAAGTATTCTGAACTTGAATATCTGTTTGTCGCCCTAACCCTACTGATTATTACCTATTATTATAACCTGCAGATGGCACCCAACACCTTCCCTTTTCTGTACATTCCCCATCCTGGTGGCTTTCATTTCACTTTTAAATTTAGGCCAGCTGCTACTAAGAACATGAGAGCGGGTTACGGCATTGCGGTCCCACAGCGAATTTCGCAGACGCCCCTCAATTTATAGTTAGCACCCTCGTTGACAGGCATAATTTCCCTGCTATCAGTGGGTATTCACCCATGTCTGCGAAATTATATGAAACACACCGAGACAGATATGCTGCATGTTGGTATGCTCGCAGAGGGAGGAATGTATGCGAATGATAGCTTCCTCTAGCAGAGTGAACTAATGCCCACTCATTGGATGTGCATCGTGTTAGTAATTATTTGGGTGGAGATCTCAGAATGTTGCTTTTTGTAAACTTTCCCATGCTCTTGGTGTAGTTTTTCCCGATTTGGCATGAAGACACGTGCATCATTAACATGGGATACCCATGTTGAAAATTCAAACAATCGGTCGGTGCCCATGGCCAAGATGGACGGCAGTTTTCGCGTTTTTGATTCACTAAGGTCAGCAACTGAAACCTCGTCCAAATACCCCTTCCATGCCATTTCAGGCATGGTAATCTCTGCTTGCACCACCTCTAGGGAGCCCCATTTTTCGCAATGTCGCTAGGTTTCCTAACTTTCTTCGTTACCAAAACACTATTCTCCACCACCACTTCTGCTTTCAAGCTAAGAATGGTCCTTGAAATTATTCATTTGATTATTAAAGTACATCTTAAGGGTGTGCTCATCAATCGAGTAGAAAAAATGGGGTTCACAGTTTGTCTGTAAGCAGGAGAAAAATAAAATTATCCTAAGCTTTACTTTAAAGCTAGATTTACTGTCTTTTTTCAAAATCCTACTTACTATAAAGCGCTTCATCTGCCGTTCTGTCCGTCTGTCTGTCGTCTGTCTGCATGTCTGTCACAAAATTCCTTAGCTCCTTTAGATCTGCTTGGAGAGGCCGAGTCGAGCGTGGGATGGGTAAGCCATGTCTGAGAAGTATAAAGCGCTCATGAGCTTGGCGGAGTCCCGCTCACAGTGGCGGTGGCGTGCATCGAAATGAGCTGTACTGAGGCCATAATTTTAAATTCAGTCACAAGACGGCTTCAAAAATGGTGTTTAAAGGTGGCTAGAGGTGTGCATTGGTGAGTTAGATTGAACTGGGGAGACCCACCCCCGATGGGCGAGGCGTTCTCCAAAAGTGCGATGCTTTTTGAAAACATTTATAACTCGATTTGGAGAAAGCCAACAGAGCAGGAAAAGTTAATATAGGCGAAGCATTGTCGAAGGTGTCTCCAGCATGGATGCGGAGGCCCAACCACAATGAGCGGAGCGTGCCTCGAAGCTCACATCCTTTTTCATTTTTATATACGAAAATTCATAACTCCGGTTCCCATAGACCTAGAGTGTTCAAATTTGGCAGGAGTGCAGGCGGCATGATGGGAAAATTTATAGTGGGTGGCAGAACCGGACTCCGTCCACATAGGGCGGGGTTTGGGCGAAGATTCTAACTCCTGTCTCCATGGACCTAGATAGCTCAAACTTGGTAGGAGTAATGCCGCACGATGGGAACCCCGCCCACAGTTGGCCAGTGGGCGGGGTTTGAGTGAAAATTCATAGCTCCTGTTCCCGTGGACCTAGAACGCTCAAGTTTGGTGGGTGGTGCAGGCGGGGAGTCCATTTCAACACGGAAGGAGGGGAGCCCGGCATCAGCCGGGCAGGCCGATATATTGTGTATACAGAAGTGTTGCTTTGATAAATTACATGTTTCAAAATTAAGTGACATGTATACCATGCTAATACTCCAGCCGAGCTGGACAAACTTCTCTATTACACATCATACGCCCTTCTTGAACTGCTTGGCGGCAGTCCGAATTTTCGTGATCTAGCGAAAAAATTTCATGCTTCCCATGAGACAAAAATGATGGCCGCTGCAGAGGTGTCAGGGAAGAGGCTCGGATGATAAAGGTTTATAATGAAAATCGGCATTAGCTTAAATTTTTGAATTGAGATTTTCTTACATGTTTTCTTGTTTCCAAACGATGGTTGACCGGTTTCCGAAATTGCAGTTTCTAGAAGTCTTTTTCACACCTGAGTAATATCTTACGGTTCTGTGTGGTTAGATAAAGGTGATCAAGTTACAAATTCTTTTATTTTATTCCAGAAGTAAAGGTTCGTGCGATGTCAGCGATGGTATCGGCTGATTTGGACAATATTCTCGACGACAAGCTTGATAATGAAGAACTGAAGGTGAAAACGGGAAAGAAGATCGTCAAATTCTAATGCTCCTGGCCGTTATAGAATTCCATAGTTGTTGAGTTCGCCCATTCCATTTTAGGATCAATTTAAGTGTGATTCAGCGTTTATAGAAGCATAAGAATGAGGAGGCTACAATATTAAGGTATATAACCTTTTTATTCTTGTCACTTCCATTCATAGGAAGGAGTTCGTTTTTTCGCTGTAGGAAAGTACAGAATTCCTGAGGGGAATCACATGCTGAGTCTCTGTTGTATAAAACTGTTTGTATACTCTTGCTGCTAAGTGTATTCACATTCTTTCTGTTAAGGTAGGCTTTATACAGGGTGCGCCAAAATTACCTGCTCAAATTTGCAGAGTTTGACCTATCGATTAATGCGGCAATGATCTATCGATTAGCCGCGAACATGTTAGGCACTTCTTCCTTTATCAAGAACCCAAGCTTCGATCCTCAGCTCTTGCTCCTTTCAAAATGGTTGGACCTCATCCTCTCAGACCCGCGATTGTTCAGTTACACCAGATGGGTCGCTGTTCCAAAACCATCGCAGAAACTATCAGTCAGCAGAAGAACAGTGGACTCCACTATCAAAAGATTCAAGGAGCTCGGTACTTTAGAAGACCGCCCAGGAAGAGGAAGAAAAACGACCGCAACTTCTACGAGAAATGTTAAAGTTGTACGGGATATGGTGCGACGCAATCCGAAGAGGTCGATGATGAAGATTGCCAAAAAGCTGGGAATAAGTCATACTTCCGCTTGCCGTATAGTCAAAGAGAAGTTGGGATTGACACCTTATCGATGCCGAAAGGTGCACCTCCTCACTGCATCTATGAAGAAAAACCGGGTCCAGAAGTGCAAGATGCTCCTCCAACGGTTCGCGTCGGCGCGCCACCGAGACATTGTCTTTTCCGATGAGAAACTGTTTACGTTGGAGTCGACCTTCAACCGTCAAAACGATCGGGTGCTCTGCTCGACAGCTGAAGAAGCTAACGAGAGTGGAAGAATTCATGGACGCTCTGGGCATGCAGAAAAAATCATGGTGTGGGCAGCGATCACCTACGAAGCGAAGTCCCCGCTGGTTTTCATCGACAGCGATGTTAAAATCAATACGGAGGTCTACTTACAGAGCGTGCTGAAAACACCTTGCTTCCCTGGACACAATGTCACTTCGGCTCTAGACCGTTCGTGTTCCAACAAGATTCAGCAGCGGCTCATAGAGCGAAGGTGACGCAGCAGTGGTGCCGAGATCCCAGGATTTATCACTGCTCAGGAATGACCATCTAATAGCCCTGATCTGAATCCAATGGATTATTCCGTATGGTCGCTATTGGAGAGCAAGGCCTGCTCCATGCAACACCACTCAATCGATTCGCTGAAGAGGGACCTGCTCAGAGCATGGGAAGAAATACCTTTGGACTACCTTCGCGCCACAGTGGACGACTTCCCCTCACGTCTGAGGGCCTGTGTCCGAGCTCATGGAGGGATTTTCGAGATTTGAATTGACTGTGTGTAATGACTTGATGTAAATAAAGCGTTGTAAAAAAATTAGTCCTCAATCTATCTTTTAACCGATTTTACAGCGGTGAATATTTGAGCAGGTAATTTTGGCGCACCCTGTATGATGGTCCTCTGATAGGCTTATCATGGGATAGTTTCAAAATTACATGGAACTTTGAATGAAGAGCTACATATATTTTGGGAGAATATGAAATGCCATTTCCCATCTAGAAATTGAAACTGCTGCCTACTAAACCGTTTGCGATGGCAAAACAAAACTAACCCATTGACGACAGCGCGCGTTTTGGATTTTTCGGCCGCGTGGGACATGAGCGTCTTGAGCCCATGCGCGTCAAGATTTCCGACGAGGTACATTCTTTCGAAGGCAAAGCTGAGAGTCAACGTCAAAAATTCAGTATGTTGGTAATTGAAAAGAGTAGCCGATAGAAGGGTGCCCTGCTTGTCTGCTCCCTCCTAGCGAAGTAGGAACAGCTTTCATTTTCTTGTAAGGTGAAGGTAGGAAATTGCTATCTAGAGGCCTATGGGGCTGTAAAAAGGGAGAGGTGGGGGTAGTAAGACAAATGCCTGTCATTAGTGAAACCTGGAGTTTGTGAATTTGCACTGCCACACTGAACACTGAAAAGGTATTCCTAAAGAAATCAAGGGAAATGAAGTTGAAGAGAGGCCAACTTTGTTGCATGCAGAAGCGGAATGGAATTCTTGTGCTCAAATGGAGAGATAAAAGGGAATTGTATATGATCTTTACAAAACTTGACGCAGCGATGAAAGCGTCTCAGAAAACGGAAGTCGGGGACAACTACAAAGAAATGAAAGGATTCGTCGACCTGTCTGATCATACACGCCATTTGTGCGCAGAACGATGAAGTTTTCAAGACAAGAGAACAAAGAGAAAGATGAAGAGAGACAAGAGGTTTTTTTCACCTGATTTTTCGCAAGCAGCTAGTGTAAACGCTTGGAAGCTGTACAAAGATGTGGTGAAGAATAACAGACTAAATAAATTCGAACTGAAAATGATCGAATCTCTGCTGAATGTTGATTATAGTCTCACATCGAGTCATCACTCCATGCGACATGCGTTGGATGAGGGACCCGAAAGTCTAAAAGGAATCAACAGATGTGTGGAATGTTACGCAGCCACGGCCAAGGAGCAAGGATCTGTTATGGCATCGAAGAAACAAAAAGGGTGAACACGTGTTGCAGTTAGATGCAGGAAATTCTTTGCATTGATTGCTTCAATAAAAACAAGTCTTGTCACGTAAATAACGTAATTTCTTGAAGTTATTGTACCTTGTTATTGATTATTTATGATTATTTCTATGATTTATGTTTGTTCTGAAATAGAAGTCGAAGTCCAATTTCATCTGAAACTTTTACAAGGTTTGGAAAATCTTCACTGAACTAAACCATATTTACTCCGATCATGGACCACGTTTGTAGAAGTCTTATTTTTTGTCTATTGAATAAAGGTAAAAAAAGTTTAAAAAATTCGCGATTTCGAAAAAAAGAGTGGGCGCAAAACCTTGGCGCGCATGCGCATCAAGATGTCGTCAATGGGTTAACATAGAAGATCAATTTGAAATGTGCATTTGGCACAACGTGGCACAATGTCAGAAATTTGGCACAACGGTAGCAAGCGTCGTCATGGTGCGATGGTAGAGCTATCACGTTCCAGGGGCGCGAGTTTGTTCCACGTCAACGCTAAATTTTTTGTGCAGCATGTTTTCGTTCCTGAAAAGTTCTTATCATTATTTCTGACGTTCCTTCAAGCAGGGCTTGTATATTCAGTTCAAATGGAATCGCTTCGCAGGTAAATTGTATAGGGTGTGCACAAAACATCCGAGACGATCGTGATAAAACATTAAAAACATCAAACACAAAACATTAAAACATTAACATCACGAAAAGGAAAGGGTTGTCAGACGAGGCTTCGGTCGTGCGCAGTTGCGTCAAAAGCTGACTCTTCTGCCACAAATCTTATATGTGAATTGTTTTCCACTATCACCCTGGGGCCCGTACGATCAGCTCTGTGAATTTTCAACATACATGTCTCGTTGTGAACATGGCAGCCTTGCATCTTCACTTAACCCCTGATATACGTCCATTCTCTGAGTGTGGCCGCCCGTCGTGTCCCTCACAGCGCTCTGTCGAGACAGTTTTCGACCCAACGATGCTCCATATCGGATTTTCAGGATTGTAGAACGGATGTTTGCAAACCATTTCCATCGCGGACTGTAAAATGAAACGTGTTGTCCTTTTGTATCCAATGATATCTTTTTTTTACATTTCTGTTCATTCTGTTCCCTGCTCTGTAACGGACAACGGGCCATTCTTTCGTGGGGCCGAAGAAGAAAGGTACAAAGGTCGGTCGCATTGGTTAATGATGTAGCACCGACAGAACTTTTACGGAATTTAAAATCCTGTAATGAAGTGCGCATCAAGAACAGAACTGCACAACTCCACATGTATAACAAGTGTCGAAACATGTATTCACCTTGTGGTGCAGGTCTCTCAATGATGTCAGTATCACGGCAAAGTGACCTTGTGATGACATAGCGAGTGCCCAGGCGATCGCCAATTAATTCTGGCTCATCTTGATGTTCCAAGTGTTTTCTCTGAAGCCTCAGCCGAGGTATTATGATTTTCACTAAGCTAGCGTTCCAGTTTAGTCTCCTTCGTCAGAGCCTAGAAGACAAAATGTATCTAATATGCGCGGTTAAGGAACATGGGGATGGTCTGGAAAGTTCAAGACCTGAAAGCCCCTCGTAGACCACAGAAGGCACGGCGATGAGAGTTTGGGGTCTCAGTCAAGATTTTGATGCGGAAACCAAGACCTCGGAGCGACAAACGTTTGAATCATTTTGAACCAGCGCGGCAAATCCTAAAGCGGCAAGGAAAGATGATTGTCTAATCATAACTAGCTTGGTTCGTTCCTCGATCTATGTAAATTTCAACTGCACCAGGAGTCAAAGCATGGGCCAGGACACCTGGAGCCCATTTACTGCAGAAGGTTCGAACAGGCAGTTCTAAGTAGAGCAAAATCTTCATCTGATCATCCAAAGCCACCTGTTGTGATTTCAGGGTATCCATAGGTTATGCTTGAGTTGTACTCGAACTGAAGGTCCAAGACGTCATTTAGTTAAAAGAATCTAAAGATATTTTTGGCTTCTATTCTCAGGAGAAGTTAGGCTGGAACGTTAGCGAGATTGAGTAATAACATCTTGGCCTAGGTTTCACACAAAACCCCAAGGACATGCCGAAAAGTGATCAAGAGTATGGAATGTTTTCTGCCCCTGCTTTTCAAGCTTCGAAAATGCCTGCAGTGGAGATCGGGGAGTGTTGATAAAAAACCGGACGCGACAGTCACCTGTGGTGATTAGATGTTCAGTCTTGCGATGATTCTTTCATCTATGGTCGTAAATAAGGATTGATGGTTGTTAATAAGGTTTGTAGGATTGAGTTTGGGAAGAATGCGATTTCATGAATGCCGTGATTGTTTCACATGTTTTTGCTTTCATTCCAGTGCTGAGTTCCATTCTGACATACATAAATAGGGCATGGAAAACCGTTATTAATATTATCAATGGGTTGTCCACGGAACTCCTCCACTAGAGGCTCCATTAGAGGCTTTTTCTCACATGATGATCTCTAGTTGGTTACAAGGCTAGTGGCACAACTCAGGATGGCGGATCACCTGTATCACCTGACGTCGCATTGATCCTCGATTTCTTCGAGCGAGCGGCTGCAATGTCTCCACTCGACCCTTCTGCGAGCCAGAGTAGTACAGTGAATAATACTCGCTCGAAGGAAACTGGGCAAAACACTCCTTTCATTCCGAGCATTCGTGAGGAAGTTTGACCATCGGGTCGGCGGCCAGCCTGGTGTTCGTTTGGTGTTTCGAGAGATCCAGTCCGTGACTGCCCTGGTCCAACGGTCATCACTATATCGCATGATGTGCCCGACCCATCTGATTCTCGATTTCTAGGCGTATTCAACGGCATGCCTAATCTTCGAAAGTCGACGGAGCTCGGAACTATGGATTCCCTTCTGCCGTGTATAGAGAAATTCCAAGCATCATCCGTTCCGCAGAGGGTTGTGTGAGACTAACTGAATGTTCATCCTGCCTTCGTAGAGCCCCAGTCTCTGCTTAGGTTGAAGCAGGAAGAATCGCAGTGTCGAGAAGGTGAACGTGGAGCCGGACGTTCTTCGTCTTCTTCACTATACTCTCTCCATCCCCCCCCCCCCCCCTCACTACCCCGCTAGCCTACCATCTAAAGCGGTGGGAGGGTGAAACGTGCAGCGTGTTGACGTGTCCGCTTTTACCACTTTTATTTTCAAAAGAAACCGGGTTTTTGTAAATTTTTTGGTATTTCATCATGTGCTCTAATGCAAAGAACCGGTAATCCCAGTTATGCGAAAGTAGCCAAGGGAGATCATCTTCAAGGGATATCGAGCTGATACGCAAGCATCGAATCGCGCGAGATCCAGGCATTCATCAACAAAGGTCCGAACTTGTGAGGCGACGCAGAGATGCGATACAGGAAGATAGAGCAACACTTCAGCTGACGCCGCTAAAGCCGGCCGCAAAGGTTGACGGAGCTTCGCCAATCCTAAAACCAAAATGACTTCTCTTCGTCGTCCCGACAGAACACCTGCTGCATTTCGAAAAGCAAGGGAGGTCATAACTACCATTAAAAATTTTCGGTTGACAAGTCAGGTTGGGCAGTCATAGAGACGGTGTACCAATAAAGCCAACAAAGAAAAGGGATGCGCTTCGTTATGCGCGTCCGTTGAAATTGAATCACGTCGCAGTCGTCGCAAGCGGCGCGCCGGCGCGCGATACTTGACGAATGTCGCAGTTGTCATTGGGGCATACGATTTGCGCTTGGTCCACTGCAGTCAGCCCAAAGTGAAGACAACACGAACTAATGCAAATCGTTCGCTACACTGACACTTGGTGGTACTGTGACGTCATCTCGAGACTTCAGTGGACTGCGTCGTGCGAGAAGTGGGCGGATAACATAGTTTCGACGGACCCGCGGAACGGACGTTCTCCCAAGGAAAAGAGTTTACCCATTAAAGCTGTTAATATCTTGTGATCTTATGCAAATGATGTTTCAACAGAGCAAACGGAACTTAATTTGTGATGTCGTCTACGCTCATGATGCCAAGTCTATTCAAAATAAAATGGCGGGTCAGCTGATCGATTCCACTTCACCCTAGGGAAGGAGGGGATTTCGCTGCAGGATATTAGACTGAAATGGGGAGGGTTGAGGTAGCCAAGTTCCGAATTCCTTATAAGCAAACATAGTTCCATGCCTGTATCGATCGAAGACATAGTGTTGAAGAATTCGCTTCGTTTTGACTCACTACATTCCAGAGTTTTCGCTCCACCTCATTAATCTACGTATTGATTCACTGCTTTAATATATAAGAAGGGGATGTAAGATGAGCTTGGTTTTCCATGCCGATACCTTCATCGTAATCATAAAGTTTTACGGACGGATAGACATACAAACTGATAAACCGACACTCCAACCAAGTTACTGGTTTACAAATAAGAGGGATATTGACTAATAACTACAGTACATTCCTGTTACTAAAGAGCTGCTGTTGAATACACCCAAAGCGATTCCTACTTCATTGTGCTGGCTTCGTCCATTCACATAACTGTCAGATCGCACGGCTAAAGGCGGGCTTTACTCCTTCTTGTGACAAAGTTGTGAAAATCAGCTAGCCCGCCATTCCTTCCTCTGAATACATGGTACTTTTTTATCGCGAAATTCGAAACAGGATTAACAGGGCAGAGCAAAAGGTATCCAGTATGTACATGCCGGTGCCCATCACACCTATGATTAGAGGCCTCTGTCCGTTGCTCCTCATCTTAAAAGTGATTATCTATAAAAGACTAAACTGTTAGGCGAACCAAGCCATGAATGGTACTCACAAATGTTTTCGAGTGATAATAACGCCCATCATCAGATGTCTATCGATGGGACTTTTTTTCTCTACCGATTTATCTCTAATTGGAATTCCCAGGTTATGGGGGTCGGTTAAGTTTTGTCACAAATGATATCGAATAAAACAGGCCATGATACTTCAATGAGTCACAAATCCATTTGGGAGGCGGTCGTAGTCTAATAGCAAAAAATTAAACAAATTCTCATCCCGTTACGGAGGAATGCTTTTGATCGGTCCCTATCGCTGCAGTTACCCGTCTTATTGAATAAAACACATCAGAGAGTAATGTTTGAACGTGAATACCGAAGCTGTTAAGATTCAATTGGTAAGTGGCTAATGCTCTCTAAGGCCCATTATCAGCTCTTACTAGTTGTTATCACTTTCTCTCACCGAGTACCTACGACCACGTCACATCCTTCATCACCTATTATGCGAAGGTCCCACTGTCGACGCAAAGGGGATTACAAGCCTAGAGGCTCTTTGTCAGCCCTTGCCCGCTTGTTATCAGTCTTTGTCACCAAACACCTTCGGCCACTTCACATCCCACACCGCCTATTGAAGTGCTCCACTGTCAATATGAAGGACGATGTAGACTTAACGGCTCTCGCTTCCTATGGCTCGTTATCGGTCTCTAGCAGTTGTTATCAATCCTCATCATTGAACATCTACTGACCCTTCTAAATCCACACCCCTTATTAAAGTGCCAAGGCTCCACCGTTAAAACGAAGGAGGTAACGGATCGTGTGACTCTCGCCTTCTGAAGCGCTCTATCAGCTCCTTTCAATTATTGTCGCCTCTATAACTTATCTTCTGTGTTCCCATTCTGTCGCCTGTACTTCTACCAAGTTCAACGCTCTAGATCCACTTGACCAAGAGCTATGAATTTGTGGTCAAAAATTTCTGTCGCGCACACCCTGCCTTCTGTAGGCGAAGCCTGGCCTGCTACCTGCCATAAATGTTTTCATAAATGCTACGTGCCATAAGTGTTCCTAGGGGCTGTACTCCTACCGAGTTTGAATGCTCTTGCTCCGCGGGAACAGGTGTTATAAATTTTCGGTCAAACACACACACCGACACCCACACACACGCACCCACACCGACACACACATACATACACACACAAAGGAAAGTGTTATTGTATTACCTAGCGAAGCGCTTTAGTATAGCATTGGTTAATAGGCGAAGCGCTATGGTAGCCTCCAAGAAAAATTAAGCGTACTGTACTGGTTTGATCATCAGCACTCCCTTTCCTCCCCCTCCTTGAACACTTTTCTTTTTCCCCTTTTTTCTTCTTCTGAAAAATTTCAAGAATTTCTCTGAAAAACTCTGACTACCAAAGAATTGCAAATTTTTTCGCTGGAGGTGATATGAATCCAAGCGACTATTTTAAATGTAATGACAATCAAAAATAACCTATTAAATTGTAATTCTTGGGCTTCAATTGTTTCAACGAATACTGTCAACCTATTTTAGTGTCTGATATTCCAAATACTGCTAAAAACGGTCTCTGACCATTTGAATATTTAAGCGAGAAGCTTTAATCGGATTCTTGGTAGAAAAGTCTGTGATAGGCAGGTGAGGTAGCACTTGATTTCCCCTTTGATGCTCATATTCCTCCTACACTTAGTTTGAATATCCCTTAATTCAAACTGTCATTTAACTTCTGATCAGTACATTGGTGAGTTGTACCAGCTGATGACATCCTCGGTATCGATTCCATCCTGTTAGCGCAATCGATTGCGCCGTCAAGAGGGAGCGATCGTACTGTTTCTTTCGGCCACCTGCGGTTTGTTCAAGACGAATAGGCTGTATACGTCTAACATTGGCACTCTTATGCAAACTTTTCATCAATTTGCAACCATTACGCCTAGTGTCGTTGTCGAAGAGTACTGAGCCAAGTGTTCAACATTCAGAATGGAAAGATAGGGGTCTGGTATCTTGTGGTGGGGACTGCGCTTTATTGCACAAGGGCGACCACGCCCTCGTCTACGACCCACTTTTCCGCCGCACGTATCGCATGTGGGGTATCCTTTACAATTAGTAGACCATCAATAAGAGCAAGTTCACCCCCACACCCTCACGATGCTAGTGTCCTTCGCAGTTGATGTAATTTTTACATTGAGTCGTTATATTTCATTTCCACTGTCATAACTAACTGCCGGCGTCAATTTTTTCTAGTTCTACATCGTATAAAATGCTTTTGAGCGGTTAATGTTAGTGATTCAGGAATCTGTATCCACGCTGCTTCACGAACATGGAAGGCATGCCATTAAACAAACCTACTACCGCAAATAATGTAATAGTTCGAGAAGTAACGATTCTCAAAATATTGTTAGATATCGCGGCTAGTAACTGTATCGCTTCAGATGATTCCAAATGAAGTGTCCAATAGTCGATACAAATCCATCCTCGTCCTTGTATCGCCCTGCTTTCTTCATCCTTTCATCAAACTTTCTTGACTGAAGCAATTCTATGCCTTCTCTTTACGATTTTCCTTCGCCAAATGTCTCTTGAAAGATCAGCATCGTTTTTCCGCCAACTCTGTTTCACCCATTTTCAGTAAGCAGGATGTTGAGCTCTCCTGTGCCCTTGCTGTCCGCGAGGACTATACTATTCCATTTCTGTATCTGTTTTCTTTATTTAAATTCTGCGTAAGGCGCTTGCCGGGTTCAAGTTTATAGCCTACAGTTGGACGGCATACCTATGTAACAGCAGATCATTACTTCATTGTCTTTATGCTGAGCATTGATGGCTCTTGCACAATAAAATGGATGGGACTCCTTGCCACATTAATAGCATGTAATTCGTTATGTACGATACGTTCGTAATTCTCTTCTAATCAGGCCTTCCCCTCAGAGGCTTTTAACAAGCTCTCGTAGGTGAACGGTGTTCTTATGATTGTGGAAGCAATTTATTCTTCACCGTTATTCGGTCTTACGAACTCTTGTGGTTCTTCTCGAGCCATTTCATTCAGCTTTCCCGTGAAGAAATCTTCATACTTTTCAGTAGTTAAATTTTGCAGTACTTTCGGAATACCTGGGGACCAAATGCATCGCCGTAACTTGCAATTATGCAAGACCATTTTGGTCGTGTTCCTTATTACTCTATCTCGTGTGCTGACTGTGCTTATTGAGCTCGCTAGAATTTCCTCTTCGATTAGGAGAGCAGAATAGCTGTTCTGGAAATAATAAAGGTTCAAGATAAAGTCAGTGAACCAAGAATAGCAGCTTGCTAGCTCCCTTATTTGGTGCTAACGGATAATCTTCAATTTCGCATATACCTCACGAATTTTATATTATTGTATAATAATATTAATATTGAACACTACTTTCACTTCTTGTAATATATTTTTCTTATTAGAAACATGATTTCTACAAATCTTCGTAGCCCGCTTTTTGAACTAGCTTGGTCGCTGTCGTAAATGTGGCACTCTTCGGAGCGATTATTCTGTTCGGGCATCCTTCGTGCAACACCTTTTTCAACGTAAAGGCAAGCGCTGGTACAGAACGTGAAACGCAGTACCGCAACAGTTTTTACCACGGGAACCAGTGAGAGTCCGCGACACTTTATCGCTTCTCGCTGTACGCTAGCTGAATGATTGATGGGATCGAACGTTCTTTGTTTCAATTCTTGTGATTCTCACGAACGATGCTTGCTTGTTCTGATCCCTTCATCGGTGTTACGAACTTACTCCACTAGTAAGAAATATGAGTGTATCTCTTTTTGTGCATTTCTCTGAAGGCATAATCATCAAAAACTGGAGGGGCAGAAAAGGACCCCATATACATCTTCCAAGATCATCTTATACTAAACACTGGGCCTCATAAGCGACCACGGCCTTTCTCTCCTCTAAGTCGTTAAGGAATTCTGTAGATTCTGGAAATATCGACTATCTGTCACGGTTACACAGCAGCAGCCGCACGTTTGGCTAACCTAAGCCATAAAGTCACACTAGAACGTTCCCAGTATCCGCTGGCCGCAATGGTGCTCTGAGAGGGGTAACCTTACCACAAAAACCTTAAAATGATCCTACAGACTCAACTAAGTAATTCAGTTTGACATGCTGGAAGGTGAAAGCGAGCTCAATCGACTCGAGAGAAAGATTAGATGATCACTCCATCAATTTTCAGAGTTTTACTCTAGGCCATAACAGAGATTTATAAGTGCCAGAGATAAACGCAAGGTGGTGGTCCCTGACTTGTTACTGTTTTCGATAGTGACAAGCAAGAAGCTCTTTTCCAGGTTTAGTTCCCAAAACTCTTGCCTTACTATTCTTATCAATGCGTTATCGTCTTTGCTCGTCACTGAGCACGAAACTTGACAGTCGTCATCTTTGGAGTGACTCTTTTCATAACTCTTTAGGCTGTACCAAGGGACGATACCATCTCAATTTTGAAGTCTTCTTTTCTTGTCTCCACATTTACCGTGACTATCTATCCGCACAGCCGAACAATTGTGTTTGCGGTGCGGTTTTGGCGTATATAATTGAAGCCTCCGCGCCCGCAATGACTCACCTACGATCGCGTCCAGCCCATTGACGACCGCCTAATCTCCCAGAATCTTTTATCTGTACGTCTCCTGAAGAGAGTCATTTCCGATTCATAATCGATCGGTCACGAGTTCTCCTACCATTCAGCCACTGTAATTCAGCTTGTTAATCATCCACTAGATGTTATTTGTTTGAATGCCAGGGAAAAATGGACTTCTGAAGGAGAATTTACTGGTTTCAATCACTGTCTCGGGACTATGATCCACTCGTGCGTGTTTTGCAGTAAACATCCGATGCGTTATTATTTCAATTTTTACTATTCTTGTTACCCACATTCAGTCATAGTTCTCTTTTCTTTTTGGACTTAGATGAATTCAGCTTTTATGAGAATTTTTGCTATTGGTGACTCTAACTGTTCAGTGCATGCTACACTATTTGTGTTAAAAAGTTGACGATAGCAAGATGCAGGCGTGTATCAACCAACGAATCCTTAAGCGACCCCTTGTTCTACCGAGTGGGTGCTTACTATTTTGTTAGACATTTTACACCTCTCAAATGGTCAACAGCGAGGAGGACGTTTATTCAGGCCACCCAACACACTTTCATCTCCGCAGTGGCTAGCTGTGCGCTCTTGTGCGATTTTAGCCAGGAGGATATAGTTGCTTTCCAAGTAAGCCTTACAAGGGTAAGAGCGCCGTGGTGAGTGAGATGTTTCCCGTGGGAAAAGCTGGTTAACCAGTACGGGTGTAAAACTGCTATTTCATTTGCGGAGCATAGGTATGGTGCAGTCGTCCCTATGCACTACCAGGCGTACGCCTCTTTTCTACTTGTGCATGGTAATATGTTTCATGCATCAACCTATAATAAAAACTCCGATATCTCATGTCCTTCCAAACCCATGTTGTATACCCCAAGAATCATCAAAACGTTCATATTGTCATGGGGGAGATTCGATGGAGTATTTTAGTAGTTAGTTGTTGCGTAATAGTTAGCCGTAATGAGGTTAGGGTCTGAATCATCTTTTATTATCTTTTTTTCCCAGGACCTCTCGTTTTGAGAAGGCTAAAAAGGGGAAGGAGGCTTACTATCGTTGCGATGCATGCATGGTCTAATTATCACTGAAAAGCACCCTTATAGCTAAGAATCATTCGATATCGTCTTGACAGCTAGTCATTCTGTCACTCTACCGAAGGCCACTGATTTTTAGGGGCGCTCTGTTGTGCAAACACGGTCGACGTTCCACTCAGATTCTCTGACCACTTATCGTCACACGCGATCGGACGATAAGCTGATCAATACAGTCATCAAGTGTGCGATCGCAGGTCAATAAAATTGGCTGGACTATACACATGGATGCAAGACCGAGCAGACTAGTCATTGGTTCACTACAAGTAATCAGTGTTTGACGAGAAATAGCTGATAAAATAAAAGTCAGCAGTCACATGGGCTGTGTACCTTCAAATTCGACTCATCAGAGCTCTATTTTTTCGGCATTTTATTGGGATTTGATGGTCTACTGGCAAGTGGCTCACTATTACACACGTATGGTAACGGGTTCGAATCTCTCAACGATATCGGCCTGGGCCAACCAAGCCTTTCATCACTCCGGGCCACTTGATTGGTATCAAACTCGTTTCGGAGGGAAAAAGCCCTGTACATCGGCTGGACACTGCAAGTCACTCTATCGGCCCAACAGGCATTCAATACGCCACTGCGATTCCGAATGGAAGTCGAATGCTGGCCGCCTTCCAATAAGGGATTAATTACCGTCTAGAGTCTTTATCCTTATAAGACTTTACCCTTGGGATTTGAGTTCGGAATATTCTATCATAGTGAGACATTAACATTTATAGGACCACTAGGTAAGGCAATGCACTATCGAATCGTCCCAAGTTACTAGACCGTAAAGGGGTGCCATAAATGTGGTTGCACGAGCGAAGGCGAATTATTTCCACGAAATTGTTTAAGAATCACCGGGTTTTGATATTAGATCACCAGAAATCCGATTGATAAAAAACTTGTTTCCTACTTAAAGTGGCCTACTTTGTAATGTAAAATAGGCTTCGGACCCTCAGGCGCTTTGCGGACAGCAGGGATGCTTGCAAACTTCCCTCTTTCTTTTCCTACTGAGCATATCAGGTTTCGCATTGTAGAGGGCTCGGCTCTATAGCCCAGCCTTTTATCAGGACGAACAAACACAACGATACACCATTTTCTGTGCAATTTTAGCTTACGAGTGATGTTGGGTGTAGAAAGCTCGCGCCTCTTCATGACAATACAGTATCCGTCGCAGACAATCTTCAATTTTGAACTAAACTGAGGAGCGAGTTCACGTTTTTCGTTTCTTCTATACTTGGTTGGTTTAAAACAAGGTTTCATCAAATATGAACATGCTATTGAACTCAGCTCTTCAGAGTCTACAAGGCGTTACAACAAAATTCTGTAAAAGCTGTACAATGGTACAGCTCGGTGCTCAGAATTGTAAGGGGTATTGTCAAGCTTGAAAGGAAATTTAATCTAATATTCAGTACATAGCGATGGAGTCAATGAGCGCTATCGAACCGCCATCAGGGCTTTGCAGGAAATTCCTGATCGACTCTGAAGAAAGCAAGGTCTTCTAGAGCTCACGTCTTCCGTCAGTGCTCAAAAGCGGCTCTCTTCTGCTGTACCTCAAAATCTGCTTTCTTGAGATCCAACTCGTGTCTTCCTCAAAGTTTTCCTTACACACTAGAATGACTTTTACAACGTTGCTCAAGAACTGCTGGATCGATCCTTTGGTATTTGAGTCTTGTCCTTATCTCCTTGACAAGCTCGATGCCTGCCTGCTAGAGGGGCCAATGCTGCGGAACTTATGAGAAAATGAACGATTTCCATTTATTTCCCCACGCTGCTGTAGATCATCTTTTCGCAAGAACGTGCTGCAGACTGCCAGGAAGTGGGTTGTGGCAGACTCGAAAAGCGCTTTCTTTCTTCTCCCCTGGTTCTCTAGCCCGTGAACTTTTTTCGGGCCCGTTCGTTCACTGTCGATGTGGACATTGAGATCACCCGGATGGCGAAATAGTCACCTTCTAGAACTGATCTGATAGCATAATCAAAACTCAGATAGAAACCAATTTTTCAGCATTCGGAAAAGCTGGCGGGTGCTGCATACACAGATGTAACCGTCCAGTACCTTTTCGGGTCCCTCCTCTATGACAGCCATGATTCAGCCGCTGATCCTGTTCACACATATGCAGAATCTTTGAGATACTATCCTACAATTATGACCACATCATTTTATTATTTTAAATGTCTTCTTTGTGTCTCAAAATAGAGTTTGACACCTTCCGGGAGCTCTTTGGCTACTGCTTCTTTCTACCGTGCCCCGCATAAAGGGTGAGCTGCCGCGCTTCATAAGATGGCATACCATTTATAACAAATTTTTGTAACTTAATAGTTATCGTCTCACGTTGAGAATCCTTATTCGAAGCAACTTCTTTGGCCAAGGTCATTCACTTCTCGATAGCCCTCGCATACTGCCCACAGAACTCGGGCGAGGGTTCTGGGCCCCACACCTGGGTGACTTTCTAGCTTTTATAATAATGCCTTTAGGGACTTTTGACAGGTTTTTGTGACAGTATACTTCACCAGCCAAAACGTAAGCCTGAGCCTGACGTTTTGCCAAAATATTCTTGCAGATGTGCAGGGCATGGTCCTTTGCTGTAGCACGGACCGAACTCAAGACTTTTCCGGTTGCAGACATGGCTCCACTCTCCTGAACTCTCTGCTATCCCTGCTTCGTGTACCTGGGTTTGAATCCAGTATAAGAATTGAGCAGACTGTGATATTCAGAGCCGCGCACAAAACTCTGCAGGACACTGACTGCTTTCCGAAATCATTTAGCACTTCCATCGCTATATTCTCGGACTTAGTCGAGATTTCTCCCAAACTTAAAAATGTTACTAGAATTATGCCGGTAAAGTATGAAGGTTCTACAGATATTCGAAGTAATGTCTTGTATAGTCTTATGGCTGAGTTTAATGGGATGTTTAGATGCAAATAAACTTAGCTTGAATCGGCTTACTATAAGAAAAACAAAACGCGGCATCTCGTTATAGCGGTGAACCTAATTGTAGAATTTTTTACTTCGGTCCCTCAGAATTCAAAATGGTGCTTTTTTAGATATAACAGTTCACCTTTTCTATAAGAATATGGTCAAGAGAACTTATATGTCACGCATTTGGTTGAAATTACATTCAGAAGTTGGAGAAAAGGTGTAAACCGAGAAAAACCCATAAAAAAAAAGAGGTGACGCATGGAAATGTGACCATATTCGGAGCATAGCCTGTAGTGACTGGTTAATATTGCGACTCTGCTACTACTACTATATGGAACAGCATGAAGTCTCATTAATTATGGAACCTATCTCTGTCTGCAGGACTCGTATAATAGCGATGCTCCGCGCCACCTCGTAGTAGCGTCTATGGTCCGTGCGACCAGTCTAGAAAGGGAACGTTTCCTTAACCCTTTGACGACAGCGCGGCACAACGGTGAGCCACGGTTTTTTTGTCGCGTGGGACAGCGCGGCTCAACGGTGGACCGCACCCTTCTCATTGGTTGTTTTTCTCGATTATTAGTTTTACTTCGGGTTTTTTGTATTTAATGGGTTTGCAATCACCAAATAACACTATACACAAAGTGGGCTAAGGAAAACATTGCTAATTACTGAAAATTACTGATAAATTCAATTCTCTCNCACACTTTTTGTGCATTTTTGAAAACAGTGAATGTAAAAATGACTTCTACATCTACTGCCCCTAGGATGGACTGGTCTTATGAGAGCGTAAACACTTCGATAAGCTCGAGTTAGTTGTTTACAACAAATTTCTCGAAAACTTGCCCTCTTTTTAACTGCCTATCTTCAACTTCAATTAGTATTCCTTTTCGCCTTTTCAAGTGTCGGAAAAAGGGCGCTATGTTCCAATAAGACATTGACTATATATCGGTATAGAGATGTATCCTTGTTTCAAAAGTCCGTCCATTAGTCATGACCACAGCAAACACAGCTGCAGAATCCTTGCCCGTGGGCTGACTACCGATGTAAATCTTGCATCTGAATCTGGAGTAAATCTCAGCACCCCATGTGTACACCTTAAAAACATAGCTTGGGAAGTTTTATTCTTCAATTTTATTTTCGTCGGGTTCGGCCAATAACCTTTCAAAACCACCTTCTAAATCGTCCAGTGCAGGCTGATAAATTCCGACTCTCAAAGCTATATTATGCATAAAACCAACCCAACTAAAGTTAAAAACTCATAACTACCCAATTTACCCCTATTTCGAACTGAATCATGAAAAGAACGCATGAAAAAAAGCAAAAAATATCCACTTTAGAAAAATGTATAACCCGTGGGACAGCGCGGCTCAACGGTGAGCCACGGAAGCGGAAAGCTTCGAAATGCGTCTGTCCCGCGCGCCAGACACGCAAAAAGGCGCGCTGTCGTCAAAGGGTTAAGATGATGAAATGGTGGGAACGTTGAATGACACTGAATTGAACTTGTTTGAATACTAAATATGGGGAGGGACCTTAAAAAAACCATTCACCAACTATGTATAGGCCTGCCTTACTGCTAACAAGTCAAATGTTGTAGATTGAAATTAAGGGGCGAGAAAAGTGTGTTGGCTCAACGAAATGAGTGGCAGAGCCTTTACAGGGTCTCTTCCTCTCTTCACCTTCAAGTAGATACACAAGAGGCTTATCAACCTTTCGATAGGCGTGGAAATAGGTGTGAGTGTTCTATTCTTTTTCATCCATGCCCGAGGAATAGAAACAAGGTAGCAAAGGCCCTAAAGCCCGAAATGAACAATAGGAAGGATGGTGCTGTGCATCTTACGGAGGGAGCATAAGGTGCTGAGAGCTAACTGAAAAAATGATATTAGAGCTAACGTTGCGTTGCTCTGCTGCGGAGGGTAAAGATCCATTCTATAAGTGCATACAAACAGCAAGCCAATGTGCGCTTCAAGTAAACAATGTCTGGCCACACATATAGCAAGGGCGACGAAGAATGAGCTAATGACATATGGTTCAACAATCTTTCCATGGTCAAACTACTCGCCTGATCTCGCTCTCTCCAAAAGCCATCTATACTTCGATCCTCAACACATATATGATCGCCATTTAATTACTCCTTAAGCAGACAGAGTTAGTTTTGGAATATTGACATTGATTGTGCTACGCCGACGGCAGCAATGTGGATTAAAGGCGCAGTTCACGTTGAAGATGGTTTCTGAGATTCTCTCCCTGATAGACCTGTGACCCCCGAGGACAGAATAAAGGACACTGTCGGGTAGAAAAACGGCTAAGATAGGGCATGGCGAGAACCCCAGAACGGGACTGGCTTTGAACACACCTGAGGAGGGCGAGTTTGTAGACGTCTCAAAGCTGTAAAGATCTTACCATTCACACCGGGACCCACACCTTGCACCCAGGCAGCCTACTGCCTACTGCCTACTGTATGCAGTGGCACGAACATTTGAACAGCTCATTAAAATACACTTCCTATGAAACTTCCGTCGTCACATTCTCGTCCAACCGTGTTTTTACTTCTTTTTTGAATCCTTATATTTCCCTGAAAATGCCGATTTCCGCATTTTCTACCCCTCTTTCGCTTTGATCTGGGCTATCGCTTTCATTACTCACACAAGCCTAAATACCTCAAAATTTTCGTGGAATGTGCCTTTAGGGTGCGCCTCGTTGCGCGCATCGGTCTCTGTCACGGTGCAGCCGTTGCATGCGACGGGTCAGCCCGCGATACTTGGCGGACGTCGCAGTTGTCAGTGGGGCATTCGATTTGTGCTCGGTCCATGCAGTTATCGGCCAAAGGGAAGATAACACGAACAAATACAAATCATTCGCTCCACTGACACTTGCTGGTGCTGTAATGTCACCTTGAGACCTCAGTAGGGTGCGAGAAGTAGGAAGCGTGCCCTACGGCGAAAGGCGGACGCGCGCAACGCACGTTCCCCGTGTCTCTAAACGCAGCCCAGCGTACGTATGTACATAGTCGTGTTTAAGCCTGAACTTTGTTTCTCCTTTACGCATTATAACGCTATTAAGATGGAATCTGCCAACCTATAAAACCTTTGACAAGAGCAACTTTGAAAGAAGAGCCATTTTCATCGAAGGATCCTTGGTCTATGCTATTGATCATGCAGAGACCCATTCGCCTTCTAACTTGGGTACCCTCTCTAGCCTCTCTCCATGCTGGCGTTTCTATCGGATAATTAGGCATATGAAAGCTGTTTGTTCTAAATGCTTATATGCTTACGGTATTATGAGGAAAGGCGACCACATGACTGCGCCTTTCACATAACCATATAGCTCATTAGGCTCGAAATATTTTTCCGAGTCGAACGAGGAAGTGAATTCAAATAGAAACTCCTGACCGATCGGATACTCACACAACAATTGGCTTCGAGTCCACCACGTACCCTTGTTAACGCTCATATTAGAAAACCCTTCCACTCCGAACAGGCTTCGAAAAGCGACATCCACGCTTTTCGTTAATCGAAGCCATCCTCATTCCACATTATGCGATGGGCGAACTACATACAAACGTCTTGTCTGCCCTTTCGAGACAGTGATGGTCAATGCTCATCCGACTATGCTTGTTCTCTTAAGATGAATTTAATTCGAAGTTGGAAAACGGATAAAAACTAGCTGCTGTGCAGTAGAGTGTTACTGTTTTACGCGTATGTAGGTATGTGAGTTCACATACTTTCAGTTTCGCTATATTGCGCATTGTTGTTATTTCTCAGACTACATGTGGTTCCTTTCTTTACTGTTATATCGAGGAATGATCTCTACAACCAGGAGATCAATTGTTGAGCCATTGATATCACCATGCTGAGAAAAGATTTGAAAGCACAAATGGTGCCTCTATGGCATGCATTCTCCTCGAATCAATCAGTCGAGTCGAACTCCGATAAATTAGGTTTGGAACTCCGCTAAATTAAGATTGGAGATGTACAGCGTTATTCAGAACAGGAATCGATCAAAGTGGAAGGTCTACCATTTTGATATCACAGTAAACATATATGGGTGAACGTTCTGAAAAAATGGGCAAAAGGCAAATAGGCACTCGATTGAATCGGAGGTTTTTTGCTGGTGAAGGGAGGAGGAATTTTAAAAGCTGATTTCTCCGAGCCTACAGTACTGAGTTATGGACGTTCTCATGTGGTGTTGCTCAATACATCTGGTAGGTGAAAGTTTTAAAACAATCGGCGATTTGGTTCTATGTGCTCTTTGAAAGGTGAATGCGCTGAGATAGAGAAAGCATCGCACCTGCGAGTTGTACGATTTGTATTTGCTTCAAAATTTCGTTTTTATGATTTTATCCCAAGTGATCTCTCTAAGGCCTCTCTTTTGAATCTTCTTTTTGGGAACCGTAGCTGCCACATACATATTATACGTCACTAATGTCTACAATACTTCTTGTGAAATGAAAATCCCAGACGTCATTCATGTACCGCACTCGTCACTTGACTGTTGATCAGACTTGAAGAAGGTGGCACCACTGGACTATAGGATGAGCGATCTACCATCGGTGATTTTTTGCTTCTATCTCGAGCGCTACAAATACCTTTACCTTCGGGTCTCCTAGGGGCTCATTCTCCTACCTTTTCTCTCACACCGTTCCATCATTTAAGAAAAATTTTCGATCGTCGGCTGTCGATGGTGCATTCGGATGTCCCACCGGTTGCTCGGCTACAGTTCATCAATTTTTTCAAAGTGTTGCGCGTATTCTCTGCGATTCATGAGCAGATCATCAAACTGAAGCATCACTTCTGTAAAATCCAGTCGTGCTGATATGCTTGTAATTCTGTAGACTGTTTCATCCATCACAACAACCAAGTCGCTCTCTGTTTGGTCACCAGACCGTTTCAAGTTGTTGTTCAAAGAATGTCATCATCTAATATCTTTTCTGGCAGTTCCTCAGTGTCTAATATTACTCAGTTGATCTTATTTCCTTTATTGAATCATCAAGAAAAATTAGCACTACACATCACTTCATCGTGTCTTCGAAGTTTTAAAACCACTTCACTGTTGCTCTTAGAGTGTGTGCACACTTCAGACGCGTGTATTCAATACCTAACCTTATATAACGACAAGTAAATTGGAGCCTGAAATTGTTTTAGCTGTTCGCACCAGCTATGTCTGGACAAGGTAGAACTAAGCAATAGTTGCCTGTGCTCGGCGCATTTTCACTTGCCACATCGCACACCAACATGAGATATTACAGACATTCTTCCAATCGAACCCTCTTTTTCTCTTGCTTTTTCTGTTGAGGTTTTTTGAGCTCTCAGTTTTGGAGTGATGAAGAATGAAACTCGAAATTTCGGCTTCGACGGGTTCCATTTTTAAAAGCGCCCACGCATCAAGTTCAATACAAAATCGTATGAATTTGGTTGCATATGTGACCTTTACAATGAACACCATAAGAAGGAGGGAAGCCTGGCGTTAGCCGTGCGGCCAGACTGGCAAATTATAAATTTCGTCTCATTTTAATTATGAGGAACAAATAAGGAAAACTAAAGTTCATGTGAACATTAAAGTTAAAATAGCAAGGGGTTGAAGAAATTTATTACATTTTGAAAAACTGCGAATGGCATGATGACGTGATAAAATTTTGAATTTTGTTCAGTTATTCCAAAAACTGCAATTGTAATATTTATAGCAATAAAGTTTCTAATTCAAAGAATCGGCAGCTACTTCATTTCTCACTCGCTCAATTTTGTGCTCCAATCGAAAATTCCTTTGACGCTTACAAATTGTACTATCATAAACATTTCAAGCGAATGTTTGCCGTAACGGCCAACTGCGGTCGCCGTGTCCGCTGCGTGTGGTTGCATGCCATGGAACCACTCGCATAGATTTGCCGCCTACGGAACACAGTGCGAATCCGCCCACAAGTTTCTATGGGGCGTCGCCACTATTTCTTAGACTGCTCGAACTGCGCACTAAAGCAGGTGTATGCCCATATAGATCCGATTTCGATTTCTTCTCGTCTCCACTCATTTTGTTGTGAAGTGACGACTGAGTACTCTGTCAGACCAGACTCGTCTGAAACAGTTATAATTAAAGGAGTTAGAAAACTTGTTATGATTTCATATCCAAGGAATAACTGAAGCGACAAATAAATTTCAAGTTAATATAAAATGTGCAACAGCTAGAAGCTGCGAAAGCTAAAGAAGCCATAGATGAGAAAAAGAACTTGTTTTTGTTTTGTAGCTGCTCTCCCTTCGATTGTCCGCTGCACGCAAGAGTGCTATCAGGTCCGAAGATTGAGATCCTTCGTTTTCAGGAGGGAGGTAACCCCATAGGCGAGTGAAGAGGTGGTGCGAAGAACCTAAATTGAATCCTAATTCCCACTAGCCTATTGCAGTAATATGAGCAGTCTCTAATCATCGCCATACGGAACGAATTCTTCTACCCATGTGAGCCACTGTAGCTTGCAATAAATGTGAGCTTTGTTTGAGCGACCATGTTATTTTCACAAAGTTCCTTTTGTGGGGAATTCGACGAGTAGTAGTTGTCACTACGAATAGATGGGAAAAACACTTTTTGCATTATTTTCCGTTGTACACACTTCCTGTGCTATGTTTCGATTAGTCTCCTTTGCGGCGACAAGAGTCGAGAGCCACGTATGACTGATGAAACGGCTCTTTCCACTAGATTTCGTTGGATTCTACATAAGCACGACAGAATGATGCAGACATATGAGCACATGGTCAGCGCTTATATGGGTGTATTTGTCGTATTATCTGACATTCGCTCTTTGATTTTCTTTCGCATAGACTAGCCACCATCTTCGTCGATGGAAAGGGACATCATGCAGAGGTTCCCCGTGCTCCTCTACATTGGATTGTGCACAATCTGAGTTTTACTTAGCTATGCAATCAGTTACTGTGATAAAAGCCACTCTTTCTCTCTACCAGCCTCTCCCTCCAGTCCCTTCCTCCTTCACCTTGCCTTCAATACCCTCTTCACGTCTTGCTTCTAGGTTCTCAAACAGGAAAGTCATTCGTTCTTTCAGTAGATTTTTTGTAGCAGTGGAGCGACTTTTGAAAATGTATCTGGAGAAGTGGTTTTCCAGCAGGGTAGAAATAGATAACAATTTGAATGCAGTTGGTTTTAGTGATGTGTGGGAAGAAAAAAAGGAATAAGTGTTTAGATAAGCTCCTACATGCTGATATCATGTCATATCATCGGTTTTCCCTTCCCTTGCAAATCCGAGGCCTGAGGCATTATTTTGTAGGAGTGGACTCAATGAAAGCCAAAAAATTGACATACATATATAATCTCATAAAGGAAGGAGAATCACTGCATTCTCCTCAGAGAAATTACTGCCATCTTAACGATTCGGACTTCAGGGAAGTACAGGGCGAACGCAGTTCAGTCAAAACCAAAACATGGCAGAAAAGGAGAAACATGACTCGAAATGAAATTGGTAAATTGTGTTGACATTTTAGACCCTTACCATCTGGCAATCCGCTTAATGAGCTCGCAAACATTTTTTTTACTGGTATTTTCTTCAGACCTGAATCATATTCAGTTCTTCTTGAATGTATCAATTTGAGTTTTTGTTGACTTTTTTTGGAACGATTTGCAAACCTTTCCCTGTATCCTTTCTACTAGATCTCCCCACTATGAATATTCTTTTTCCCCTTACTCGTAAGTCTCGGTTGCTGGACAATGAATACGTGCCATCTCCTTTCTCAGGAGATAACTCGAATCGTTATCAATCACTTTGTGTTGGAATGTTTTTTACGAAACTGTTCTCTGCACCCGAACACTCCGCTATTGCTGAATACCGTCACTGAAATGAAGACAAAGAGCCAGGGTCAACATATCACTGACCATGAGCGCTAGTGTTGGAGTTGTGTGAGATTTACAATGGGCACAACCGGAGGGAGGGAACTCTTATATGATGCAACACTATTTCGTAAGTCCCATTATCAATGCCTGAAGCCAAGCCCTTTGTGTCTAACTCGAAGGAGGCCTCACGAGCATGTGCGTCGCTGAGATTGTATGTGGTGTAGTTCCTGATGTTTGACGGGCAATATTGCATTCTCAAATGTTCACGGTTGAGGCCGAGCACTTTTTTGATAGCAGAGTAATCCCGACGGGGTCGTGTTTGGAAAAAACCAGATCTGGAACCTCCTATCATTTTTTATGGCCACCTCGAAGGCAGCAGCTTTACAGAGGTGACCTTCAAATTCGGAGGGCTTACGAGAGAACGCTGTTCTTAAGCTGTTCCTTGCGTGTCGTGTTCGACTATATTGTCAAACACAGAGCACTTCCATAACCTTTTGCAATTCACCTTCATTGATTTTATTCATTTACAAACTATGATATGCTCACACTAGATGTTGTTTTCATTGTTGAGCCTTTTATTGTTAGTGTAACTGGGGTGGAATGAAAAAGTACAGTTCATGCCAGAAATGACTTTGGGAACTCACTACTCTAGCTCTGGTCTTCGAGGAAGGGTGAGGGCTGTCGTTGGGTCGAAAAGCAGTGAAAGGGGTGGCTGGCCATTGATCTATTCATTGTCCAAGAAAGCATAGCTCATGTAGCTCATAGCTTTTTTTGTGAGCTTCATATTCAGCGGCGTTTATCTCTCATGTCCAAGCAACTCTGCTGGCTGCGCGTTCCCGACTACTCTGTGAAAGAGTGATTTCAGAAACCTAGATACTTTTGATTTACGTCGAAAGCAACTAGTGTTTCAACGGATTAGTATGCAATGCACAATAGGCGCCGTAAGAAATCTTAACTGATACATAATTCGATGTGAAACGAGTTTTAAACGTTGCATTTCTACTGATCTCCAGCTCGTCAATAGGTTGATGGCAAGCCGTGCCCGAAGGTTTGGAGATATCTTGATTATTCGAATATTCCGTCCGAATCTGAGAAGACAACGATGGAAGTATTGTATGATTTCCATGTTAGTCTTTCATGAAACCCTTCGTTCTATGGATATTCAATACTCCTGTGCTGTACAGGTTTTCAATGATGGGACATTTATCGTGTCTGACGTTTTGAAAAGTCCTTCGTTTTCGAAGGATCGCAAGCGCTTCGAAACATTAGGGTTTCAGCTATCACGCTTGCCGCAGACCATCTCTTAGTGTAACTCAGACCAACGAACCTAAAGTAAGTAAGTGTCCCATCAAGTCACTCACGTCGATTCCACCAACACCAAACAGTTGCTCAACTTCGGGGTACATAGAGTAACTGGACGGACGGTATAACGGTCAGCTACTGCCCATTATAAGGTCGCAACGTCACACATTTAAATTCTGTTTATCAAAGCTTACACAGTTGGATGTAATGCAAGATATTACCAACTATGTTGATGCACTCATTCTTGTCATTCATGCTCGTATCCCTCAAGCGCACTGTCCACGATAAAAATGGTTCCTGAGATTTCCCTATAGTATGAGTTCAAGACTCACCCTTATACCATATCTGCCGTTATAAGGTCGAAAAACGTCATGGATAGGGCACAATAAGAGGCCAGAGGTTGTATCGCGTGAATGCCACGCCCATCGTGGGCGAGTTTCATTGGCTTTGTAGAGACTGTACTATCTCAAGAGACACCCATGTAGGAAGTTCAAACAACTTGACCTAACCCATGGCGACAGTGAAAGGCAGTTTCGGACGATTTCGGCTTGATGTAGTCATACATTGAAACTAGCATTCGGTACGTTAATTTCCTGGACTGTTTTCACCCTTCATTACCGGTGCATGATTGGCCGGAGGTCTCTCTTGATCTATCAATTCCAAAGTTGAGCAACCAATGGGTGTTGGTGGAATTGTCATGAAATGGAAGTTATCAATGATTCCGGACGTCAGTCAGTGTTCTCCAGATACATATTTCGTCTCGGCTTGATTTAGGGGAAGCGATTGCTCTGTTGTTGGCCCCTGTTGGTAAACAACGTATGTTGACAAATGTTGTTACCTTTTATATCCTTAGCTATCAAACTGAAATGTGTAGTGTCCCATTCCCGGGTCAAGCGTTACTCAACGATACTAGATTACACCGGTCGCCAACGACACATGGAATTGTGTGAGGTCAATCTGGGGCCAGTTTGTAAAGCAGTTGGCTCCTCAATAATTCCCTGATCGTGGTTGATCTTTTCCTACTCTTGCATTCTTTCATTTTTGCGGGATTCGTTCTAAGCTGCTGAACATGTTTGCCTGTTTCATAAGCAGTAACTGCTAGACGAGACAGTCGGAGAACCACCCTGTCACCTTTCCACATCCGCCACTTGATTCCTTTGAAGGCTGATAAGACTGAACAGCCAATTTTATATCATCCATCAATAGAGAATTAAATTTGTAGAGATTTTCGCAATTACTTCTATTTGAAGGAAATCATCAACATTATCAATCAGTTGATGTACTATGTAATCGCCATTGCTGTTTACGACCTTTTCCCATCTTGCGATCAATTTTTCGATGCCGCTCCATCAAAAATCGCCCTATCTGGTATGTTGCTGAGCCAGTTTCCAAAGTCCTCTTCTTTGTCAAGGGTAACGCCTCTCGTACGGCTCGACAGGGAGCTAAAATGATGATAATTCGTCTATTCAGGGATAGGAGAACTCAGCGGATGAAGGACCACCCACATCCAAACTATCGAAACGCAACTTTGACGGCTTTGCAATATGGAGCCTGGAGTTGTCATAAAGGAGTATGATCTGGCATTGTCGATGAGGTGTTTTCAGTCGCACAGCCTCCTTCACGAGTAAATAAGACCATGTAGAGCTTGTTAACGGTGGCATTTCTTCCAAGCATGTATGCCTTGCCCTTTGCAACTCCCCCAATTGAATTTAGAGGGCCCCCATCGTGGATAAGACACCTTCTCCACATATAACAAGTTGCAAATGTCTCGGGCTGCTTCAGCAGGTTTTTGGCATCGGTAAGAAGCGAGAAAGGGACGGTTTCGAAGTGGTGATTTTCACTCCTAGAAATTCTATTTCCAAGCTCCAAAAGTAATCGAGAGTCAAATTGCTCAAGAAGACCTTTAACAAAGTTTTGTAGAGCTGAAAAGCTCTGTCTAATGGAGAATATATGTACATCTCTCGCACTGCAAAAAAGTCGCCATGAAATGAAGAGAATCTAGAAACTCGTCAAGCTCATTCCCCAGCCTAATAACGCGAAATTGTATGACCCTCACTAAATTGACCTGTCGACGCCGACTGCTTTATTCGTGATCCTTCTGAAATTGGGTTGGACGGTTTTCCGACTGCGATGCAAAAAGTGTTCTCTCTACGGTGTCTGTTTGTATTATAGCAACATCTCAAGCGTCATCGTAAATCAACTTTCGGCTGCGTGTTGTTGTACGGCTTGTGGGACATACCTAAACTGATGTAAGTAATGTGGGGTTCCTCTATGCATTCTTTTGGACCGTTCATTGCTCTAAATGTTCTGGATTCTGGTGGACCTCCTATTTCGATAGTAAGACCCAATCCTCTTTGAACACGTGAACATGCATGGGTTCGTGACCAAATCCGGTTAATGCGAAGGTATCTTCGATCCATTAATCGCTGGACGGCAATGACTGTCATATAACAGCATGTGTTGGTAAGGGATTAAATCAAGTCTCAATTACCTTGTCATTGATTCGGTTGTGCCTATCTCGGAGTCGGGGCAATAGGCATCCCTTGAATAGAGAGCTTGAGTGGGTGTGGTGCAGCAGGAACGAAATTTTCGCGTCGCGGCAAAAGGGACACCGCGCGCGAAGGAATATAGCAGACTGCGGCAGCAGGTTAGAAATACAGTAACAAAAGAATTAATGGTAGAATCATGCCTCAAATAAGGAGCGCATATCGATTGAGCTGTATGAAGAACGCTAGAGCTGTAATAACGCGAACAAATGGTCAGCTTCAGCCACGTGCGGTGAACCGATTACAGAAGACCGTTCCTACTGCCCGTCTCCGAGCTTGAACCTCTACTAGCAGCTGTGAATTGATTAAAACTGAATTGGAATTTGTGAAAGATTACGATGTTGCTGGCTAGCTTGGGGGCTGATATGGTGTTTGTATGAAATACCTGGGGAATGATCGACTGGGATAACATAATGCGTGAGACACTACCCGGCAGGCCATGGACCAGATTTTGTTTTTACAAAATCAAATTGGATCTCCGGCTAATCCTATCAATGTGGAACTAGGGCTAGTTTGGATGTCTTTCATGCGCAAAGGCGCGATCTCCCATCCATCCCATCCGTCGTTTCCTGTTCGTGGCAGCATGACCGCAAAGAGACGTCCTTGAGTTTGTCGATGACTATAAAACTGGTAGATGATAAGGTCATTGACGGGTAACTATTGATAGTATTCCTTGTCACCTCTGCAGTCTACGCACTTGTTTACTCCTTTGCTTCATCATTTCTTTTGCTGTTTCTGAAAAACATAATGCAAGTATATTTGAAGACCTGAAAAATTCATTTCTTTTTTTTGCGAGAATATTGATTGGGTATCGAACCTTCCGTGCGCAATCATTTTTCCGTCTATCGACTTTTGAGAGCAGGGCTGGAACATTCTTTTTTTTGGAATCTCGGACTGGTTCAGCTCTTACTGTGATGAGTAAAAGATGCCAGTTGAGTCATGTCCTTTCTCTGCACTGTCCTATTTTCCAACAATGTGTTATTCGACATTTTCTTCTCATTCGACGTCGCATTTGGTGCGGAGATTTTAAACAAGTAAACGATAGCGTAGCCGAAAGAATGAATGAAACTTTCAGAAGTCGATCATTCCCATCTCGGCTGATGCTGAAGCATCCTTATTATATTCAGAGTAGTTGAGGCACTTGAATGCGCGTCGTTCAGTGCTTCACCTTTTCAAGATAAAACTTTTACCAATTAATGGGATGGGATGTTTTGTTGGCTTAATTAGGTATCGTACTGGACCATGGTATATTTTGAAGAATCTCACTCTGAGAAAGCCCGAATGCTCCATATTCCATATGTGAATTATCTTCGGCTCTATAACTTCGATCGGGTGACGGGCAGTAGGAACGGTTTGTATGACCGATCCGCCGCACGCGGATGTCGCAGGCAATCTTCCTCGCAGTTCTAGCCTTCTTCATACAACTCATTCGGCATGCGATCATTACTTTAAGCATGAGTCTATTGTTATTTTTCTTGTTCTTAATTTCTTACTTGCTGCCGCATTCTGTTGCGTTCCTTCGTGCGCGGCGTCCCTCTCGCCGCGGCGCGACAATTTCGTTCCTACTGCACCACACCCACTCCGATCGACCTTTCATAATTCTGATTGCATTAATTTCCTTGTTTCCTAGCTTTCTGTATGTATGTGTGCATATGTCTCATTTCAATAAGCCACTTCTATCTATCTGCCACACACATCATCCCTGCCAGTGGTGCTCCACATTCACTGCTTTTCCTGCCTCGTTCACCCGATTTCGCCCTCTGCTGTTTTATATGAAAGGATTCAATATTGGAGATACTTTGGCAACAGTCAGCAAAACAAAACCCTTAACTCCGTTGTATTTGCGTCATTGGTTCAAGCAATATTACATTTGAAGAGACTTCTTGTAAACTAAAGGGTTATAGAGCATCTAAGGATGTCGAAAGTCATTCATGACATTTTTAGTTCGAAAACGAATACCTTTCGATGTAATGGCCAATCAATGCTACCAACACCAGCGCAAAAGTGCCTTTATATGACTATGGGTTTTAAGTTCCTTTAAAAGGCATGTTCATTGTAGATTCTCGTTGAAATCTTCGCTCCCGATAGCTGAAACATCTCCCCATATGATACTGCCTGAAACTTTCCCATCCCTTGGTACAAAGAATAGCCTCATATCCCACCTCCAATCAATGAATTCACTAAGGGGCTGAGGTCGAACGGAAATACCTCCAGCATGTTCAATAGCTTAATGCGCTATCAATAGGGCAATTTTCTCCGTGAAATCATTGCAAAATCGCTAGTGGGGTTGGACATGATTGGGGAGAGAGCAGGTTTGGTTCAACGACTTGCAATCTGAAAACTCGGCTTATAGTGATGTTTCTAACACTCTGGACGAAGCCAGGCTGCCGTGTCTAAATTCAAAACATTTCAAACAATTTACAACCGCATGTTAGATTACGTCAAATCACTGATAAGGACTCTTTAAGGGTCAAGATCCTTTGGTAGGGCTTAAGGTTTAATACGAAGAGGTCTTTCAGCACTCCACTACTCCCTCTCCGCTTTTGTTGTGCGGCTGCCTCACCTGTGATCATTTTTAGAATGTTTTTTTTAGATTTTTCAGTGTTTTCCAAAAAATGTACAGAAGATGTTTTTTGAAATAGAATCGCTACAATCTTTTTCAGATTTTTCCTATGCGTTCCAGTTTCTCTTTTTTTCACATTTTTAACTTTGAAGTCATCATTTTATGTTCTAAAAGATTTGTCTGTTCTCGACAGTGATCAAGTCATCTTCCAAACAAGTCATCCTTAGTTTTCCATTATTCGTTTGTGTTTATTGCTAATTCAGATTCTTCTTTCATACGATCGACTTGTAATATTCAGGCGCACTTCGAGTACGAACGATTAAATAGGTCATAACACCGCCTAGAAATCGTTCTCGTTTTCGTCCGATTGCAATACGTAGGCTTTGTTGAAGCAACCTATAGCTTTGCTGGACTTCGCTGAGGGTAACTTACTGAATCCTGAATTGAGATGGTTTCCTCCCCTTCTAAAAGTTAGGGAGGGGCTGCGGGGTGGGAGAGATGATTATCTCATGCAAAAAGCTGGTATGGGCTAAGAATTGGACATTCAAATGGTTCACCCACCCCGGAGCTCCTTCCCTAACTTTTGGCAGGGGAGGAACTCCGGGATGGGTGAGATGATTAAATGGGTTAATGACTGAAGAGACGCATACCACAAAAGGGCCTGGCAACCCCTCCCCCCTCCCTCAACTACAATTTCACCCAAAACTTTGCTCATTGAATTATTGTGTAAAGCGAAAACAGTACCTGCGAGAGACGAATAAGTACAATTCTATTTGAAATTCGATCCAACACCCTAAACAATGAATATCCAATATCGTTCGGGAAGTCTGTTAGATCTCCATCATTTTTATAGGTTTCCCGAGAGAATTCGAAAGAATCTCAGAGGAAGGAACCAGTTTATCGTAGTCAAACAAATGATTCAAGGCTCGCCTTTCCTCTCTTTTCAATACAATATTGCCTGCATTCTTCTTGTAAGACTTTTGAAGGGTGACCTCTGTGACCCACCCGTGTGCAGGAACTCAATATAGTTTTGATACCCGCTGTGCTAAAACATTTTCATTTCTGTGCAGAAACATAATTGGTTTTAATTGCGTTCTCCACATTTATCTTGTAATGGGATGACAGCAGCGCCATCCGATTACGCTAACAGCAAAGCTCAGTTTTGAGGGGTTGTAGGGAATGGTAAGTGTCCTGTGTGCGAGAGTAGAGAATCTGCGCCATATTGAAGTAACTACGAATATATTTTTTTCAACGATTTCCTAAAAGGCGTTTATGAAAGGCTGACGACTCATTCCGTGGAGTGCATCGCTTTTCTTTCCCTATTTTAATTCCACGATATGGCAGTCAAAAGCAGCCGAAACGCGCTTGACATCCGACATCATGATACAAACCAGAAATCTACTCAGTATACAGGGTGACCCACATGAAGTGTGACGGGGAATAAAAAATTGACTTATGGGGTCTGAGTGGGAGGATGCGGTGAGCTCTTGGTTCGAAATGAATGCGAAGAACGTCAGCTGAAACTTTCAGCAGAATTGGACCCCACGCCACAGCGCAAAGAAGACACTGCAATGATGATGGATCATGCTTTCGGGTTTTTGGACGAAGAGGTTTGGCCTCCAAACTCCCCGATCTCAATCCTTTAGGTTTTGCTGTATGGTCGATTCTGGAAGAAAAAGTCTGTGCTTTTAAACACAGGTCTTTAGACTCTCTGAAAAAAAGCTTTCTTACGAAAGTGTGGGGTGGAATCGCGACAGAAGTGATTGCGTGCATTCCTGAAAACTTAAGGAGGAGGTTCAATGCTTGCGTTAGGGTGGTCATTCTGAATGGGAGATGTTATATGTTTTTACAATTTAAGTGATGATTGTGTAGAGAGGTAAGTATTTCCTATTTGGTTTATTTGTATAATTTTAATGTTATTTTTCTGTGTCACAGTTGATGTGGGTCACCTGATACAACAATTTCGATAGGTATTGTGTTCATGTAACACTACACAGCTACAGATCAGCCGAATGCAGCCGGTATGAGACTTAAAGTTTTGCTCATAAAATAGAGCAAAATGATGCTATAAAAATATTCACGTTGTGCGTTGTAGAAACCCTCTTTTTCCGATCACCTGCTTCATAGCAGTTGTCGTTTCTTGAGTCTTCTTCATATCTGTCCGCGATACTGATTAGCTATTGGCTCTTTACTATAGGCCGAAAACTGAAAAAAATATTCGCTACAACTTCATTTGAGCTCCTGCAGCTAAAGGAATGGAGGAAATGCTAACGTCTGTCACCCAAAGAGTCGAAAATCGTAAATACAGAACTTTTTCCTCGGACGCAGAGCTTCAGCTTACATTGACAAAGCTGTAGGCAGCGAAAGCACTGATAAACCTCTGGAGCAAGGGTGGGGGAGGGGTAGAAAATGATATCATCTGATGAAGACCGATAAGAAGCCCTGGAAGTCAAGAGCCAAAAGAAAGTTGCGCTTTTCGCCCTAACATTGAAGCCCCGTAGCTTTGGTGGGTGCAATTTGTCGACGGTATTACATATGGTTGGTGCCGGGGAATGATACTTCCTAATGAATCAGGTCATAGAATTCAATCACCTCATAGTCCGTAACTTTTTCCTATCCTAATTTTTCACAACTGCTGAAGAACCATATACTTCGCCAGGCTTTTTCGCCTTCTTCGCCAACGATGCGTTCTCCTCCACCCACGCTTCCGCTTTTCAATTCAAGAGGGGTATTTCTTAATTATTCGGCAGTGTTTCTCAAATTGTACCGTCGAGTATCTAAAAAGACATGAATTGAAAGCCAAGTTTTCCGCTAACCACTTTTCTCGTGAGTCTGCAGGCGCCCTTATCAAGTAGTATTCAATGCTTTCAAGAGTTCCCATATCAGTTGCGAACGAGTTCATGCATAGTCTTTCCCCCCTGCCAAACACTAGTGTGGAAATTCATTTTGGTATACACTCGACTATGTCGCTCTCTTTCTAAATACCTGATTGCTCGTCTGGTTTCTCGCTACGTTTTTCATCGGTTTCGTGATGGCGAGCCAGCCGCAAGCCCATTGTCTGAAACAACAGAGTCGGGTTTATTTACTTGAGGTACCAATCTCTGACAGAAACTGGGAAGGTTTCTTGTCTTCGATCTTCAAAGGTTCATTCCTCAATGTATCGTATGCTTGCGTTTTTATTGATGTCATCGAGTGCTAATTTTCAATATGGCCAACAACCACATACAATCAACTTCTCCCATGTTTCTCGTGAATGATGTAACAACTTTCCCCCTCCCTACGCAAACCCCGACCTATGCTACTTGTCCTGTACGTGGGACTGATTCACGAACTTCAATTTGAGATTCTCAAAGAAGTACATAATCTATGGCGCTGGGTCGTGCACGGCACTCTAACACTCTTTTAATTTGTACACCCGAACGTACATATATACATATTCTTACTAAGTCCAACCAACTTGTCATGACCCATAGTGACAGTGAAAGACAGTTCTGTGCAGTTCTGGCTTGATGTGGTCAGCTCTTTGGGCAATTGCAATAACTGAAATCTCGTCCGAATTCCCCTTCCATGTTGTTCCCGTCATGGCAATCTCGTCCAGACTCTATTTTCCCTACTTTCGAGAATCCATGTTTTCCCCGAAATCGGCGAATTCTCTCGCTTTCTTCTCTACCGATGAACTATTCCCAATCTGTACTTCCGCTTTTCGTATAAAAACGGGAACCTCGGAATTATCGTGAACTGTGCCTTTAAGTGTTATATACCAGAGATCACTTCGATGCGATTCGATCAGAGCTTTTCACGTGGCCGTGGACTTAGAGACACACTCACTTTCACTTCTTCTTGCTTCTGCTCCAAATACCTGTTCCTAAAGCCATATTGTTTACTTACGTGCAACAGCTACGCTTTTATTCACGCTCTGGACGACTGTTGAATTCAGGCCGTATACTGCTTAGCAAGGACTTCTGTCGTTGTGTAGTTTTCTCTTTTTTTCTGAACTTACAACTGTAGTTGGTGATAGTAAATTGTTGGTAAATGTGGTGTCGGTACTGCTTATTTTCTAGGAATACCACAAATGATGGTGTTGTTAAGGTGGTACGTATGTAGTCCTCATGCCACCTCAGGTAAGGACTATTGCTGCCCGCTTGCTTTCGGCAGTAACTTATTAGTTATGAAAATTTTTGTTCCCTCTCCAGCACTGTATTGGGCAGATTGAAGGTTGTTAGCGTACCAAAACTAAAGAGCTTTCTCGAATACTTACGAGTTTAGTCGGGCGTTTCCATCTTCTTGATAAACAATCTACTCCCTCCTTCAGAAGCAGTTATTTTAACTTTTATACGTGCTGACTTTCTCCCTTTGCCATTTCATTGTTTTCGAGCCAAAATTTTGTGTTACCTATTTATTTTCTTTATCGGAACTTTATAAGTATGACTCAGTATGCGACTTTTGTTCTGTTCAGTGTCAATGCTTTTCCATGTCCGTGCTTTACGATTTGAAGTTTTCTTTTTTGTGCACCAAATTGTGTAGACTTCTGACTAGTGATCATGCTGGGACACTATCACGTTCCATGCTGATTTGAAATGCTTCGTCATTCGGAAAAGTCTCTTTCTTCACCTTCGCATAAATTCTTAGGGAATAGGCCTTTTGGCATCGGTCAATCCCGTCTGAGAGATGCGTTCGACCTCGACTTTCATTCAGAATTGCAAGGGCGTAATGAGTGCGTATATGACCAATACAGTGGTTTGCCGTGTCCAGCCGATGTACAAATCAACGCTTTTATCCTCCCAGTGCAACCTCATAAGCAACCTGATAAGCTACAAATAGTGCTAAACCAACATAGTATCTTTCGTTCTGTTTGATGACACTTCTTAACTTTTCTGTAGCTTCACAACCGAGTATATGGTAGATTTGCCCAGGGACTGCTGATGATTTATGATTTTCAGAAAAACTATGGTTGAAGACGCTAACAAATTATTGTGCTGCCTTTGTGAAATGATGTCTTCTTGAACGTTCCTTATGTTGACTAGTTCACGCCCCTTCTGGTTGATTGACCGCACGATTCGTTATGTTATGAAAGGAATTTTTCCGCGGTCATGATCGGGTTTGGATTAGTGTAGTGATTTCTCTTAGTCCCCAGCCTTCTTTTCATCTGGAAAGGATCTTTGTGATCTGTTCAGAAAGCGTTTTGTTAACAATTCGGTTTTCATCATTTGACCGTATTTAGACAATATCGCATGCTAAACTTATATATGCAGTATCGGTCAGTGGAACGATTTCAACCCTACAAACACAGTGCATAACGCATACAGGTTCCGGACGTATTCGTCATAACGGACTAATTGTAAGTTGCCGGCAAGCCCCGGTTCTTCTGTCGCTTAGCGTTCTGGACCAAGGACCAGGATCTTGCGGGGGACCCCTTATCTGCTTGACATGGGTAAGCAACCTTATCGTCTTCACGATGAATTGCCCTAGCTCCTCTCTTTTTTCCATTGATGTCTCAGGGTGCGAATATCTCTGCTTATCTCATCGCTGCTCTAGTTCTAACCTTTCTACCGTGTTTTGTTATGATGCGTTTCTCTTTTTTCTTGCTTTAGGCCATTTTTCCATGGGCACACTCTTGAGGTGTATTTAATAAATAAATAAATAAATAAATAAATAAATAAATAAATAAATAAATAAAGGATTCAGTAGTTCAATACAGCAAACATATAGCGCAAGCTGTTTCACGGCGATCAGTTTCAGTTAGTTAGAACCAAGATCCAGGTAGACCAATCAAGTGGACAAATTTTGATTGGGGAGGAAACTGCTGCATGCCTTCTAATGCCAATGTTTCCTTTCATAATCGTCAACTGGGAAGCGATCGTTTGGCGCCATCCCTCCCATCACGCCGCCCATTCGACTCGGTTTGCGAGCTGGACAACTCGTCTAGGTAATCGCGCAACCCATTGGCCATCCAGCGCGATCGAAGAACTGCTACTATTAGACGCGGCGCGATGGGAGGAATTGCGCCAAACGATATACACCCTCGTCAACTAGGGCGGTAGTGGCAAGGGGCGCACTATCTCACACGTGGTCACGGATTCCAATCCCGACTCGATATCCGTCTCGGCTAACCAAGCTTCCCATTCTATCTGGAACAGTTAATTTGTACCAGACTCGACTCATCTGGGAGGATTAAAGCACTGACTCGACCATCGGAATTCATTGTATAGGCCACACACGCATTCACTATGCCGCTACGAATCTGATGGAGATCGAATGCGGGGCGCCTCCCTTAAATGGGTTCGATCAACGCCAAAAGACTTCTAAACTTTTAATCGTCGACCATGCATCCGGAATGGGACTTTATCGCATAGATTACAATAACCCTTTTATAGCACTCCGAACAATTTACGCTAAGTGGAATGTTATCAGCTTCCCCACCATAAATAGCATATTTTTCTCCACATAAATACTCTTAGTTCCTTGAAATCGTAAAATATAGCATTCAAAAGTGCAGATTGTTCTGCTACCTTATATTTGGTCCCTTGTGGTATGAGCTATTGTCCTCGATTGTCGGTTTGTTAACCGTTTCACTGTAAGTATCCGTACGTACGCAAATAAGAGAGTTTAATAATGGACTTCATAGACACTGACCGCCGCTGGAGAACGTCCATTGCGCGCGTCCGTCGGGAGTAGGTCACTTCGGCTCGGCGCACCCCATTGAGATCTCGAGATGACGTTACAGTACCACCAAATGTCAATGGAGCAAACGGTTTGCATTTGTCCGTGTTATCTTCTCTTTGGCTAACTGCCGTGGACCAAGCGTAAATCGTATGCCCCACTGACAGCTGCGACGTCTGTCAAGTATCGCAGGCTGAGCCGCCGCATGCGACGGCTCGGCGTGACCTAGTTTCGACGGAACGGAGTTTCGCGCAACGAAACGCACCCATGATAGTGGCGGTTTTGCTTAGTAGCTGCAACATTCAGGCTCCTCACTTATGCCATCATGGTTAGAAGGTGGATCGCAAGTATAGTCGTACTTTAGAAAGACTTATTTCAATTTACATAGTTATTTCGACGTACGCACTTGTGCATCATTTTGCGTGCTCGGGAAGAATACTGACTGAGAAGAGGTCTTGGAAATTGGGCGGATGTAATGGGACCTCTGATTTCAATTGCATCAGTTATTGCTCGTTCTTTTACAAAGTGTGTGACAGTACATTATTTTGCAGCAGCTCAGACCCCTCCTCGTTAGTGATAGTCTTACTTCTGGATCCATCCAAATCTCGACATCATAATTCCATCGAAAACAGCAGACGTGTTTATAGTGAGCTTTGTGGCCTTCGTCAATGTTGTATCCCCAAATAGACAGCATTTTTCTCAATGATTATGTTTTAAATAAATAGTTCATGGGTGTTATTATAATTGAGTGAAGCAAATCCACGTCTCAGATTTTCGTGCAGCACTATTTTTCGTCAGTTGTTATTACAACATCGTGACAAGCCTTTTTTTCTCCTGTCGGAAGAAGAAGTTACCACAAGCGGAGGTTTTCGTTCAATATGTTGCTTGATTAGATGATGTTGCGCCGTCTTCTCCTTTTTTTTTTGATCTTCTCGATTCTTCTCGAGCGGCTTGCAGTTGTTGCATTTTCTCAACGTCAGTGTAGTGTTTTTCGGAATCACTTCTATGAGGCTGAGCTCTCTCCCGGCACGATGAAATTTGGGGCAGCTGCAGCTGCTGAATCAATCATGCGATTTCGTGAATCGCAAGGCTTACTTTTACTGGGTTTGACTTTAGAATCACAGATGTACATCTGTAAAAACCTAACACAATATAAGACTACTACCCATCGAAAACGAAAAAAGGAACAAAACATCACTAGGCAGTGAGTGTTCATTCAAATCGTTCGCGTACTCTTAAAAATTAGAGTTTATATCGTGGCGAAGATCCCACTGAACTATCTCGTCGTCTCACTATCTGACGGCTCCCTAAATTCACCCACGCCCCTTAATGATGGGGGTCAAGCGGGACCACCGAAAGGCCTGTTTAGCAAGTCTACCGCAAACGACGGCAAGGGCAAAGCTAGATAGTGTATAGTTTTCGATAGATGCTTGTTTATTACTATTCTGTATCTTCATTGCGGTAACGTCCGCACTTACAGTTTTATTGTTTCATTTTACTCCATTATTACTGGTTATCCGTTACTCAATAAACCACTGAGACACCCGTACATTTTGATACATTGGCCCGAAATCGAACCAGAATCGCCCGCGCGGCAGGCGTATATTCTACCACTGGACCACCTACTCGTAGCAAGCAAGCACTTGAGGAAACCACACAACTCTACTTGCGGAAGTTGCCACAGTACTCTGCATTCGCATTATTGTGGTATTTTACTTGTAAAACTTCTTTCAGCACTGAGTCATCCCTGAATGGAAATTAGCTTTGAAATATAATTTGTACGATGTGGTAGTAAAACAGTAAGGAGAGATTGGGCGAGTGAAATGTTTCATATGACACCTTAATGCATAACCATTGGAGCCTACGAAAACATAATTTAAAATGAAGGATAACAGCCTGATCGCAAAGGTAGTGCCCATTTCTTTGGTATTTCTCGCCCGCACCCACCATTTCGACTGCTTGGAGAAACTTTAGTGGAAATAGTTTATCCTGACCCGATGCTCTTATAAATTGCTTTTATTTTGCCAAAACTCGAGCAAGAACATCGAGTCAAAAAAAGTTTCAGCTTACAATTCACAGCTTAACGATTCAATGCTGATGTTAACTGGCTGTCTCATCACGTTGTACGTGTAATTGCCGATAAGCGTTGGTACCAAAGCGATTTAGAAAGCTAGGGCAAGCTTAGTCTCGGTACTGAAAGCGATGAAGGGCTTAGTGTAGCACAAGTACGGGTTCATGTTTCGTCCGATGGCATGGCATTTTGCTCACAACTTACCATGCCCATCAGAGAGTGGAAGTGTTCCCTGGGGCCGAGCTAGCAGCGGATTGTCGACACCCGAATTTCACCCCAAAACCGCTCATCGAATTTTTGAGATCTTCTCCGACAGTTTCGATGATGGCGACTAATTCATTTGACTATCTTTTTAAAGGCTCTGCTCCCCTTTCAGTGCACTGTTGTATGCGGATTGCAGTGGTCGTTCCACTGCAAATCAACCCACCAGCACGAGCAATCAACTCGATTCTCTTTCGTTAGTGCAGGCAAGGTGCAGAAGCGGGGGGAGGGGGTCTTCCAACTTCATTATCACCAAGAATTACTTTACAATGATTTTTCATCACTCTAATGATTTGATTTGCTTTTTGTTTGGGTGCTTTCAAAGTCCTGGATGCATTCATTGAGGCCGTGGATTTTCAAAACCCCTAACTCACTCTTACGTTGGCGCTGTTTTTTTTTGTGCGAATTCGTGAACAATTACCCAGTAATTATCGATTTATATTGTTTCAGGACTATCATCTCCGCAATCGGTATATTAGATTTCAGGTAGATCGGTCACATACAATGTCGACGAGACGTCGTGCCGCCGACAAATGCCGTTGTTGTCCATACGGTTTCCACATTGATGTCGACTTCGTTGCCTATGCTGAAGACGTGCGTAAAGGAGGCACAATTCGCACCTCATCGCTTCCTCGTAAGAATGGCGAAAGATCCTTGATGAGTCCGTTGGACAGCATTTTTAGGTAAGAGAACCTTTGAATCATTCGCGACATTTAAAAACAAAACCCACGATCATCACTACTTCACGTACCTTTAATTCGGCCATATGACGGTAGCGTTGATTGGAAAGGCAACGGTGAACTTCCAAACCAAGGTGACAGCTGTTGCATTTACGAAGAATATGCTCCATTTTGAGAGATGTCAGCTTCCACAAAGCCGCCAGTCAGGCTTTTTTCCAGAGTATTGTTCGGTAGCGGGTGTCGGTAGCCATTTCTAGCGCTTATTGCGCACTGCCTGGGCCCTTAACGACTTGACATTGACATGTAGCCTTTCCAGAGGCTGTAGATTTCTTCTAAATGGAGATCTTCGCGGTCTCTATCTGGAGGCAGATTTAATTATTTTTGACGTATACTCTGTTCGGATCCTGTAAATAGATAGACGTGAAATGCGGAAAAAAGGAGTTCAGATGGCGCACATACCGACATACACACACCGGCAAAGTGGCAGACACACTTATTTTATCTACATACATACCAGTCGGATCGCCCGCCCGACTTTCGCCGGCCGCATTCCTTACTTTTACCAATTAGTTATAAAATNTAGTTAGAGGGGGGGGGGGGAGGGGCTTAGCTTCTAACCAACGCGGAGGGCTCGTGTGCTGAGGAGGGGTAGCCGACCTGATCTGAAACGGTTCTAGGCGGAAGAATATGGTTCCAAGCTAAACCACAGGAGAAGAGGAGCGGCGGGGTAGGGGTGAGCAGATTATCTCGTACAAAAACTTAGGATGGGGTATGAGTTATATTCAATTGGCTCACCCACTTTGGTACACCTTCCCTCCTGGAGCAAAGGTCGAAACTGTATGTTTCCGGCTAAGAAACGCTAATGAGCACAATTATGGGCTAACCTCCTTATGTTGAAATTGTTGAAAAAGAATCGGAAGCCTCTCAACTACATTATCACCGGCGATTTTTGTAAAGGCAGTCATAGCATGCATAAAGGATGCCAGTACAACTCGAAATCATAGTTCTGAAGTCCCCACTTCACTCCACATCACTAACTCCATTCCGCAGTACTCACTCCACTCCATTGCTCTACCCACCAAGTTACTGCCTTATCTAAAAGAAGAAAATGTAGAATAGAGCTAAGTATCCATATCATAACTTTCATCGTAACTATAAAGTTTCGCGGACGGACAGACCGACAAACCGACATACAGACATACAGACAGACCAACACACCAAGTTACTGTATTCTCACATATACCTGCAAGTCATACTTGGTTAGCCCCTCATTAAGACGGCGCAATGTTTCGTAGATCACGAAAGGCCTATTTTATCTCTAACCTTTTAGTAATACTTATACATTTGACGAGGCAGCACTTCTGAGTCAATTAATAATGATAATATTACAGCGATTCCTTGGAAAATATTCTGAGTGACTTCGACGACGCACTTGGAGTCAGCGATGGGCTGAAGGCGGTTAGTCTACCTCAATAATGTCGCTTTCGACCTAAATCATAATGCTTATGATTTTAGCTTTTAACTAATATGTTGAATATGCTAGGTTTCTGTCCTTGATCAGATGCCAGTCTGTTGATATTTTCCGTCCAATGCACATATATAATTTATAGAAATAGTTTGACTTATATGTTCGTTAAGAATCAAACGCTACCTCGTCAACAAAGAAGCCGATTGCTGCCTCGAGACGTGGACAAACTGATGAACGCCAAACGAATTCAAGATGGCTACGCTTCCGACCACACTGGTTACTACACAGGTAGTTTCAGTCAACTTGCAAAATCATTTCTAGTTTTTTGAAAAATCATCGCAATAGCTTTATTTTGTTGCATTAGCGAATTCCAATGAATTCAAACGGAAGGGAAGCGGCAGTTCCATAACAATGGATATCTGATCAGAATAGGAGCATACATATGTCGAAGTGCGCATCTACAGTAATAAATCAGCAGTTGTCGTGGATTTCTGTACGACTTTTAACTCGGTCATGTTATCGTGATGAAAGGATAGTGTGATAATGTGGTAATACTGTGCAATACAAGTTTAACACACGGCTTCTAGGAGGGGTATTCCGTACAAATAGAATAATGAAAGTGGTGTTCAATATCTGATAATTCTTATAGTTCTCATCATAAGGGTGAACTTGTGGCTCTTAATCTTAACAATAACAACCGATCAGCCATTCGATTCTTCTCTTTTTAAATGTAGGGTGCAGCACTTTTACTGCCAGTTTGATGCGAAACTCATGGGGCACAAATTCACATGTATCGCCAATCTTCTACAAGGATCTTTTCCACTGTCGGGCAGTCACCACGTTCTAAAACAATCTCAGGGTTACCGGGAGTAATATTCAAATAGGTTCTCAGCGCTCCTATTGTAAAGCATGTCACTATATGCGATAGGAGAAGTTCTTCGTGGAGCAGCCTGTCGAAATATTCTCCCCATCAGCTTTGTACTTGGCTGGCTTACTAAGAATTGCACCGTCGCTGTCTCCTACAGCCTTTACTGCCCCGTAGTCTCAAAAGAAAATATTCCGGTCTTTCGCTAGTCGGAATACATTTTTCCTTTTCTATTACCAAGCCTCCTTGCAAGGCGTCCATTTCCGTATTTTTTTTTTTTGCCTTCGCTGCTGCAGCTTTGGCATGGCTTTTTCAACGTTCATAGACAGCTGGTACTTAGGGAGCCAGCATTTATACGCCTCCTTCTTCTGCTTTACATTTCTTTGGACCTCATCGTTCCAGAACCATGCTCCCTTTTTCCTCTATAGCCCCCGAGTCTCCTTCAGCGTTTCTCTTGCAAACTTTCACAGGGCCGCTTCATCTCGTGGAATGGGCGGGAATGGCTGGGTGGATGAGTGTTCTGACTTAGGACAACCACGAGATCGATCTTGTTGGCAAAACATGTCCTGCAAAATGGTTGTGGTACTAGCGTCAGACTTAGTTTGACAAGCCGGCTTATGGAGAAAACACATCACAACAAAAGATGGTCGACTGCACAAAAGAAAACAGTCAAGAAATCACGGATGCCGAATTCTGATAATGCTTTGGTGTCAGTTCGCATTGTACACTCAAGACTTCTGTTAAGTCGAATATGGACCGCTGAATTTAAGAATTTCAAATCCATAAAAACAAAAACATTCTTCTCATATCCCATGTTACAAAAGCGCCAAGAGAAGTCAAGAAAAAATTGACAATGAATCCATTGCCTTAAATGAGCGCTGCAAACGTTAACTAGGCTTCTTCTATTCACTTCGACGCTCTCTCGAAGTTCTGAAAATGGGTTTGTTGTTAAACTCTATTAGTAAACGGTAGCGATCATTGAAAAATAGAGGTTAACAACCGATTCAGGTGGTTCTGCCACAGAACGCCGGTCAGATTCTGCCACAATGTTCGCTCCACGTCAGTTTGCGCTAGATTTCAGTGAGTCACCGCTTTTGAGTTTTTATTATACGCGTTGCATTGAGGTAGAGATTTGTTAACATTTTTCATCTTAACTATCCCTCAGTTCAGACGCTCCACCAAAGCCGTTACACCAACCATCACAGGCTAGTCAGTCTCCAGGTGAATTTCCAACGATAAGCTTCGGGATAAAAGTTTTCTTTTTCTGTTTATATTATATCGGACGAGTCGCCCGTCGTACGCAGGGCCTCATCCCTTACTAACGGATTAGTTAGAAAATGTAGTGTAGCAGGGGAAGGAAGCGTTACTTTCATTTAACACTGAGCTTCAGTGCAGAGAAAGATGGATAGGCGACCCTTTTGCAAGCATTTAGAACGCATTTCATTTGAAAGTAAAACAAGGGCATGCGCCAAGGGACCGAAGCTTGTGATGCCTATTAGCCCACCACACTACCCGCTAGGCCACCGCTGCACAGGTAAGGGCTTTGCTCGGCTCGGTGATCCAATCAGTGCAGTGGTATAACATAGGGAGGCATCGGTCCCGTAACGTTGTTTCCAGAATCGTTTCGCATATTTGGAACACATATTTGAGATCAGCCTCCAACTTCTCTCATGCTTTAACCTCGGCATAACTGTTGTTTGTGATAATTATTATCTTGTGCCACACGAGTTTTTTAGGTGGAACAATTTATTCAGTCAAACGGCCTAACGTTTCGACGCTGTCATCTTCAGTAGCCAAGGTTCCATCGCTCACGCGGAGAAAATCCGCTGTCGCCAAAGGCGACTGTCAGTAGCGAAATTTGAGATCAGCGTTCGAAACCACCTACGGGGGGTATACATCTCATATTGAATGGCCTCTGCGACCAAGTGTCCTTCCTTTGTTAGAAACATTCTCAACAACATATTTACTGGAAAGTAACTTAGTTCAATCATGAGCAGCTCGATTATGTCCGGGAATCATTTCGGGAACTTTACTTTGTGTCTGGTCGATAACAGTGAAGATGCTAGAGGCAGTCGTCTTTTCAAGATACATGATTTTGAACTTTACTAGTGAAAAATTCATTAGGATCAAGGGATGAAATCTTGGCTGCCTGCCCGTCCAGGGGATGTACTTCGCATTTGACTTCCATTCAGATTCGTAGTGATCAATAGGATGAGTAGATACCATAGTGAATCGGAACAACTCCCATAATCCAGGATTTTTTGATATTGTCGTGCACTGGGCATCAAGAAAGGGAGTGATGGAAAAAGGAAATCGAATCACACGTGTTGACGGAGGAACTGTCTAAATTTCTGAAAGTTTTACGAAATTACTTGCCCCGAAATCTTTCTTCACAATGACAATCGACTCACCAAGGTGCTCGTGAGTAATACTTTTTTATGTTAGAACATACAGCAAACTAGTGCTTCTTCTTGATCAGGTATGCTTCTGGCACATCAAAGTTATGTGTGAGCCATTTCAGGTTTATTATCCACGTGGACAAAGAATTCATAATTTTTCGGTAATATTTATTCAAAAGTCACTATAATTTGATTTGACACCAGGGATAATTATGTATTTGGAAACAATTTGGTGTTAAAATAATTAGCCCCATTGAGGAGCATTACGAACTTTTTCAGTTTTACAGCACTCGACGAGCTGGATTAAATTATAGAACACTATTTCTTACAAAAGCTAAAATTAACAAAATCTCTTGATCTGTTGTTTCTTAGCTGCAATCAACCTTCCTCAACTCTCCCTAAGCTTTCTGACAAAAAAAAAATGCAAACCTCTTCGTTGTTCTGTACCGTCGATGCAGGGATACGCTTTCTAATAATTTCGTTGTTGCAGCTTATACAGCACTTGGCCGCACAATAACCGAAATCAAAGCTAGGAACACTGAGTCGCCGTTTCCTGAACGTGACGTTGTCTCCCGAATAGGTTCACGGGTGGGAACGCCCATCGATCTGGGCTTGCCAAACCACAATGTCAGCACCTCGTTATCGCGACCGCGAACGCCTCGTCGTTTGGAATCGGATAGAGAACGAGTAGGTGTTTTTATTTTCTCGCAGTTAAGCGTTTGGTTTTCCTAGACATTAGTGCGATGAAGACCTCTTCAAATCCCCCTTGTTAGTGCTGCTTTCCGCAGACAGCAGCAAAAGTATTAGGGTGTAGAATCCGTCCTACATGTACAGCGCTGTGCACGGTGTGTGTGTGTGTGCGTGTATATGCGCGGGTCTGTCTATCTGTGTTTGGGAGAAGATATGTGTGTTCATGTGCGTGTACGTGAGCATATGGTGTCTGGATGTGTTAGAAGATATGTATGGTATATATGTGTGCACGTGTATTGTTTATCGAGTAAATATTCACTTTGCGTATGCATGTATTATTTGTGTATGTGCACATGTGTATCTGGGTGTGCGTACGTGCGTGTATGTATTTATGTATGTGTGTTCATACACAATGTGTGCAGTGCACATATATATGTGCGTGATTGTATGTGTGAAGATGTGTATATGTATGCCTGTGCTTGTATGTGTGCATGTGCGTTTGCCTTTCTCTACTATCCTTATATATATACATAAGGATAAAAGGATAAAGTTTTCGGCGTTAATCGTCTGAAGTATGCGCCCCCGCACTC